>JABWIB010000833.1:43760-69665 GCA_016617825.1 Platyplectrum ornatum | reverse complement strand
CTGACTTGCCTTTCTCATTGCTTTGTTACATTGCCCAGCCACCTTTAAGTCCCATGAAATGGTGACCCCTAAATCCCTTTCCTCNTCAGTGTTTTGTAATGTAANGCCATTAATGGTGTATTGAGAATTAGGGTTATTGTGTCCTACGTGCATGATTTTGCATTTTTTGGCATTAAACTGCAGTTGCCACGCTCTTGACCATTCCTCTAGTCCAGGGGTTCTCAAACTATTTTGCTCTGGGACCCCATCTAACCCAAAAAAAATGTATGCGCCCCCACCAAGTTACCGCCGAACAATACCCCTATATATTTATAAATCATGCACTGGTGATGTTTTTCACTCTGACATCCGATTATCATTTTAAACAGTGGTAAGTATAGGTTTTGTACCAAACTATACAGATCATGAGGTTAAAAGAAGCTGAAAGGTCCCCTTTAAATCTTGCATTATTTGTGCATCATGACAACTGGCAATCCTAAAATGGAACTGATTCAGTGCAGCAGTCTAGGTGGGTGCGGGCCACCAATCACCTACTTCACGCATGTATAACAGTGTCACCCCATGTTCCATAGCGCTGGGCCTGTAACTGGACTATGGTCTCTCTGAGGCAGTCGCGACCCCCATGTAGATGTGGGCGCGACCCACTCTGGGGTCCAGACCCACAGTTTGAGAACCGTGGCTCTAGTTTACCTATATCATCTACCATTGTTTTCACCCCTCCTGGTGTGTCTACCCTGTTACATATCTTTGTGTCATCTGCAAAAAGGCTAATTTTTCCATGGATACCATGTGTAATGTCACCAATAAATATATTAAATAGCACAGGTCCAAGTACATTCTGAACATTCATTAAACTACAGTAAATAATATACTGCCTGAACCAATCAAAATTCAACCAAAACTATATTACTATAATATGATAGGACCATTCCCACAGGATTCAGGGGTGGATGGGCCATTGGAGTTACAGAGAATCTTTGTGGTAGTCCGGTGGCGTGAAGACCACTCAGCAGCTCCTCTTGGCTTATGAAAGGTGGAGGTCAGTAAGATGTGGTCTGTATAGAATATAGGTCACAAGGATGTTCTCTGTATTGTATTTGAAAGAAGTTATAATGTTCTTTGAATTTGGTAATACCCAGAGTTCAGATGCACCATGTATATGGTTAACTAAAAATATTATTATTATATTGTGGAATGCATTATAATACCGTTATTACTTTTTTACACAACTAGCTATAGATAAACCACTTATAGCAATAGTGGGCAAACTTGTCCTTGTGATCTACCAATGATCCATGTTTTCCAGGTCTCCTCAATAGTGATGTAATTACTATTACCGGTGGATCTTTCTAAATATGTCACTTGGTAATGAACACATCTGTGCTCCAACAAGGAGATCTGGAAAACATGGACCATTGGTCAATCACAGAAACAGGTTTGCAGGGCTCTTATTAAAGTTCTCATTCTGTGAAAACCTGATTTACCTTCGTTGTTCCTGTCCACATGGGGCCTCTTGCAAATATTTTTCTAGGGATACTTTGAATTCCCAATGCTCCCCTGACAGGAATACATAACTGACCGGCCTTCACACTATATTTCCTTCTAAATCTTTTGTACCTGTTACGCTGCATTCCTGAGTCTTATGTCCTTGGATACAATTTGCCGGCCATTTCCTGAGAAAGCCATAATATTTTGCATTCTGTTCTATACATGAAGGATAAGAAATATGGTTCCAATATACTTGTATGCTTATTGTTAGTATATGTGCATCCTAAAATTCTAGAGCAATCCTCAACTTGTTGCTACCCAGAATATGGGTGCAAATTATAAATAAGCAAACTGTTACAACGTGCATATGCATTCACGTGCAACTCTAAATCAGGAAATCAGGCCTTCAATCTTTACTGTGACATGCCATATGTTCAAACAATACAGACATGATGAAGTGAGGTTTGCTTGCATCTCTGCTGTACTGACTGCAGGCAGGAGAGCTTAGTCACCAGAGCCCTGCAAATTGGGCCCACGTCATAGTCTTCTTTCACTCAGAGACAATGTACTTGAAAGGAGTGATAATAGAGAGAGATAGTAATGTATACGCTAGGAGCATAACTAACACTTTGATTTATTTATACACAGCCCCTTAGGCACCAAAGGTAATTGATTTTCTTTTTGTCTGCCTGAAGGGCAATATATGATGGCACTATTAAACCTAACATGATACAGCCTTTAAAGGTGTTGCCTTAAATACATGTATACAGGTACAGGTTTCAAAGATTGGCACTAAATGGGATCTAAAAAATATAATTTCATGTTCTTGGATAAATATGTTTCAGGACACTGCATACACTGGTTACCTGTAAAAAGTAACCACAGGAACCAGCAACAATGGGGCACATTTCCAAGAAGACTACGGATCGAACTTGATCCGGGGGGGGGGGGTCGGGTAATAATAATCTGGGCCCATGTCCACACGGATGTTAATTAACATTTATTTTCCATTCCTGACAGGGACTCCCTTCCAATGGGCTGCACAGGTTGCAGCAGAGCGCACTGTATAGAAAAGAAGTCAAGTTAAGACTGCAAAAGGTAAGTAAAGAATGTTGAGGGGAGAATTTAGGAAGGCTGGAGAAACGCATGGAGCACAGCCATGCCCCAATGATTTAAACACATATCCCTTGCGCAAAACATATGTATCTCAATGCAAAATAATAATACTAGCGCTTTCCTGTCTGACTGACAGAAACACTCCCAGTATGGAACTCAATTCTGTGTCAATTCTGCTACTGGATTATTCTGATTCTACTTAAAGTGATTCTGTCTTAAAGTGCGAATGTTGTTGAGGTGCAAGTGTTGCACCTTATTCATAGTATATGGGAACAAAATGTGTATTTAGAAACCAGATTATAAACTCAACTGGACCAACAATTGTGCTGTGTAAGACATCTTTGGTTGTGCAGTTTTGTGGTACATGCTAGCGGCTTATTCTATTGTTTTATAGCACCCTAAAATATAAAACATAATAATACATAACAAAGATAAAAGAATAATATGCTGTGTGTTTGTAGTGTCAGTATATGATGAATAAAAAATACACTATAGGAATGCAAAAGGAAAACACTGCAGCAGAAAACAAATACATCAAATGTGTTTATTGTGTCTGTTTTACCATATCTCTTCCGACTATAACACAAACCCCTGATCTCTCCTGACTGTACTATGTATAACTTAATACGTACATGCTATGATCCCCAGAACTACACACTAAGGCAGAGAGTAGCTGTAAGGCAGTTTTTGATTCACAGTATAGCACCTTATGAAGAGTGGCAGTGCAGTATACAGGATCTCACTCCACTTCCTTGTGGATTCATAGGACAATGTTTCCCATAGAGACAGAATGTTACAGAATAAAGGACAGGAAAGAAAAAATAAATAAGTAACACGACAGGGCTGGCCTAGAATCACACAAAGCTTAGTTGGTAATGAGTGTACATTAATATCACGTACAATAATGTATATTTGCTACACATTGTTACAGTGGATTGTTTTAGAAATCTTTGATTTAGAAAAACTTGTTACCACGTGTATTGTTTTTAAGGATTTCTACAAATCTATCCCAATATTCTAGAGTACAGGCGAAAACCACATTACATAAGATGCATATCAATGACAGGGATAATGATAGGCAGGTAGGGATATTTATAGGGATATTCATAGACAACACAATATTAGCAATGAAATCAATGAATGTGGCACATGAGGAGTGATTAATGTGACAAAGAATAGTTATGACAGCAGTGCATAAGATTCCCTGTCCCTTTCCGAATATTCTTCCCCACCTGGTCCCGTCCCTTTTTTATCTGCTCAAGGCTTCACGTTAAGGGAGCAGGCTGATCTCTCATGGTGCCAGTCACGCAAACGGGTGTATCGGGGGCTCTGAAGCTCTGTGATGAACTTTTCCCTGTGTCATGGGAAGGGGGAGAAAAGGGTGGGATAGATAACAAGAGAAATAGACAGAACAAGTAGATAAGAAAACAGAGAAAAAGAGTAGACAGCAAGAATGTGCACATCAATCAACATGAGAGCATTGCCGCACGCTTTGAAATCATTATCAATGGCCATATTTTAATGAGCCTGTAGAGGGCATGAGAAAAGAATACTTCAGAAGCTGCTGCCTGCTACTTCTACATCTATTGCATCTCCAAAAAGTGGAGAGGTCGAATGGTGGAAATGTTCAAAGCTCTCTCAGTCAATGCCTGCAGCATCAACTGGCTCTGTGGCAAAGGATTTCCAATGATATGATGCTCAATTATAGATTGAACATTTGTTACTATACAAATAAAACATAATTCTACCATTATTATGCAGAATTATTATTTTGAAAATACCATATGTGAAATAGGCTATTTTAATTACTAGTATTATAAATGTCTATTTTAAAACCCTTAATGAGCAGCTCGTGTAATATTAACATTGAACTAATTGATTTTTTTTTATTTACCTCCTAAAAGGTGAAAAAGTGAAGATTTTGCCAACAGCCAGAACCAGATTTAGTGTGTGGCCTGGGGCTAAAAATGAGTAAGGGCCCATTAAAGTGGGTGAAGTTTTGTGTGGAGTGGTCAATTACATGTGGGTGTCTTCATCATATGGCGTTCTTCATCATCATAGTATGCTCTCAATTATTATACGGTTTCCCCATCATTATTACATTTATACCCCTTCATCATGCTTGGGCCTTCTTCCTCAGTTTGTTCTGGGATCAGGTTTCTTACTGATCTACAGATGGAGGCCTAGAGCTATAGTCAGATTAGCTCTATTATTAATAGTAGCTACAAACTGGTTTCTATTGACAAAACCGTTCAATCATAAAGCTCTGACAAGTAGGACTCTGGTATTTTAGGTGTAACATTGCATTGATAAATAAAGGACACACGATGCGTCCCCTTTGTTGTCTGCAGCAGGTAACTGACGCTTACCTTACATTTTTCATTTTCTCATCATCAGGATCTTGCACTGCAATCAGTGACAACAGAGAGAAGGACAGAGAGTTGGAAGAAAAATAGATAAGAATGAGTTTAGTTCATTAGCCAAAGATAAAGTGTAAAGGAACAAGTTCTTGGAGAATGAAGCAATGGGAAGGGTGTATTCAATATAGAATGTAAATAACCCCAAAGATGATGAGGAATTGTATGGTATTTCTTGATGGAGACCAGTTATGTTTAGTAAGCGGAGGGTTGAGATGTTCAGTGAACTGTACTGCAGTACTGTATGTACAAATCACACATGACCTGTATAATTATGGATTGATCCAGAATTCCGCATTCTAGGTGATTTACACAAGCAATGTGTGTAAACTGCCTTTAATGCATGATCTGCCCCCCAGATGTCCTGTAACAGATCTCCTAATGTGTGCATACGATATGAGATCTGTGTGCGGGATCTGGATACAGGCCATTATGTTTATTGTACCTAAGAAGCCTTAACAATGCAAGATGACAAGACCTCAGGTCTAATGCTCAAGGAATCAGAACTCCACATAACAGTTATAGTATGGTGATCCTCATGCACAGATTCGATGCCACCATGCTTAACATACGCTCACATGGACAGACTTCCATATCCAGAGCCTTTTATACCCAGAGCTACTCAAAGGGAAGGCATGGATGTGTGCAAATGCCCAGAAATATGCTAATGTGGATGTAAGCTAAGTTAAATATATCTGAAATGTAAGATCATTTAGAATATTCAGAGATTCTTATGTGCATCAGTTAAGCTGGTAAGAGGTGCAGTTATGGGGCAAACACAAGCAGATCCACTTACTGAAATCTGTGCCAGTGAGCTGTGCCAAGATACGGAAGGAGCGGGACTGAGTGGTCCCTGTACGAGGTTTCCAGTCCTCTGTGTCCTCTATCAGTCTTTTTTTACTGGAGTCATTAGGGAGGAAGGCAGGTTGAGAATCCATCCTCAGGGAGTGCCTGGCATATGGTGTAATGGAGGGTTGCAGAGGGTGTGGAGACACAGGTAGGAATGAGAAGGGGTTTAGTGTTCCTCACAAAGTAACACAGCTCCTCTAATAAAAGCCAGTAGCAATCAATACTTGTAAACTTACTGATCGTCTAAAAGAAAAGCGCTGAGAGAAGATGGGGTCAGTGCGTTGCGAGCGCTCTTGGAAACGCTCTGCTCTTTGGGGTTTTTGCCAACCCTGTGAGAGTGAAGAAGATGAAATGGAAAGACCAAACCACAGACCACACAAATGACAAACTTCCCAATAATGAACTCCTTACTAAGCATGCAGACATTTACTGGGGGAAAGGGAACATAAACACCCCACACACAAATACAGATAGACACAACGTGAAGGACTGCTTACTGACTTTTCTATGTTCTCCACCTGCAAGGAAAAGAGAGGGGCAGAGAAAGAGGGAATGGAGGAGAGGAAGGCAGCGGAAAAAGGAGGGAGACAGAGAAAGAGGTTGTAATTATAGAGCAAGAAGAGCACATTGTCATTCCCTCACTCACATACACACACACACACATCCAATGTATAGACAATTTTCCTTTGTTCTGCGATTTTTAATACAATTCAGAGTGAACCATATGGACCATACGGTTGTGTGGAGGTTGTAGTCAATGGAGTCCCATTACTACAAGTAAAATGGATTCCCCAGGGTCTGTTCATGGAGCAGTGCAATTTAATACCTATATTGGTAACATTACACATATCAATATATGCAAAATAATGCATTAAATAGAATATTAACAGGACTGAAAGGAAGAAATGGAGCTGGGTTACTGCAGAGTAGTAGTAATAGCACTGTATGTGTTATAGGTACATGCATTTATATTAAAATGTGCAGAATATTATTTAGATTAAATGGTAGGTGATAGGTGTAATGATTTATATATAATATATAAAAATATTGCACTACTTGCACCCCAAGTGTAATATGGGAGTATGCCATACTGCCAACTCTCCCACTGATTTAATACAAAACTATAAATCTCCATTTGCTTCTATTATTATCTATCTGTTTTCATACAGCCACTTCTAAATGTCCATACCACTTCATTTTCACTTCGTCCACTGATTCAACATACTGATAAACGTAGTTTACATTAGTACAGAATACCAAATTCAGAGTGACTATTATTAATATTGTAAAATTCACTAGAATTGTTTTGTCTCACATACAGACATAATTTATAGCCCTTGGAGTGTATCCAAACGTACGTAATTTGGAACTTATGTAAAGTTACGAGTGGGCAAAACCATGTTGAATTGCAGGGGAGGTAAATTTCATTAGTTGCAAACAGTATTAGAGTTGAGAGATGAGGTTTCCAGCCCAACTCTAATAACAGTAACACTGGTCAGTATGTGCATCTGTCAGTATTCTCTCTGCATGCAAACACTGACATTCATTCTGCCTCCCCTGCAATTCAACATGGTTTTACCCACTCATAACTTTAAGCTCGTAGGTTTAATAATACGTAAGTTTGGATCCAGTCCTTTCTTTCAAGCGGAGCAATAATATACAGTAAAGAAAGGTAAAATCTATTAAGCTATACCATTAAACCCTGAATAACGAATCAACTGATCATTGCAATGGTTTGGCCATCAAGCATCAATTATCCTGTAGCTTTAACACTTATTTAAGTTATGTGTCAGTCTAATGTACCCTGTCTGACTAAACATATGCAGGTCTGCTGAATCTAAAAGCAAATAAGAAAAAATAGTAATGATAGTATTTAGCAATATGGAACATAGAGGGATCAATATTCTTCTTATAAAAGACCTAAAATACCTGCCTGGATAGAGGAATGATGTTAACAGCTCCAATATGTGGAAAGCTTCTGTCACTGATCCTTTATCCTGTCAGCCCCAATATAGCCACAGGTCAAGTTACTCCAGCCCTAGTAAGGATCTGGCAGGCTGGTTCCTGTGCAGTCCACCACCCCTAATATACTGGTTAGAACATACAGAGGAGGGGGTACAAGAGACTCCGCTTCCAATTACAGTGCAATTTCCACAGTAAACAAGGCAGCTTCCAATGTGACACCTGCTGCACACAATCTGGCCATTCTGTTTACACCTTCACCTTACAGAACATTCTGTAAAGTTTGGTTGCTACATGTACAAACTCTTTAAGGTAAAGCAAAACGTAGCTCATCTGTGTGTGGTTTTATACCGCATCCAAACACAAACATGAGTACCCTCTAGTGGCGGAGCTGTGCATTATTTTCTTTATGATCGTTACACAAATCTAGATAAACAAGGTTGGGCCTTATGCTGGCCATACACCTGTGGGATGCATCGCATATGCTAAATGTGCAGGTCATTGGCAGTAGTTAGCCTAAATCTTGCCTGCAGAAGCCAAGATTCAGCAATGCGATATGTGGCATATCTCACAGGTGTATGGCCAGCATTGCTCATTTATAAGGTCACCATTCCTTAATATTTCCATTGAAACCCATAACTTCCATTTCTCATGAGAATGCCGGGATCACTCGCAGCCAGCATGCTAGCATTCCTCCTGTTCGTAGTTCTAGCACTTAAGTAGTATTTGTAAACACTGGGTCTCCTTACAGCACAAACCTACAGTTATCACTGTCACCAGTACAATCTGTCACAGCTAAAACTCCATTCACTGGAGTGTATCTGGTGTCCACCAGAAAAACAAATAGCTGACAGCTCTTAGTTATATCGTATTTATCTAACACATTACTGACCCAAGTGTTGTCCATGTGAATGAAAGTGTTAAGGGCTAGTTTTACTACACTGCAGGAAAGGGAAAGTGGAGATGTGGGGAATGTGATTGGTTGCTAATGGCAACATCTCCACTTTTCATGCAGTTTAGTAAATATAGGACTACAGCTCATTGAAATGACAGATCTTTAGTTGCTAAGGAAAATGATGGAAATGATAAAGGGAATTTTAGAAGTCAGTTCTGGCTAATGAAGTAGTAGGACCAGGTAAAATATGTGCCCACACATCAACAGGCACAGTTTCATCTTATTAAAAAAGGAATTAGTACAGTATTTGACAGAACACATTCCAAAAAAGGTGTAACAGAGGTTGTTTTGCAGAGCACTATTCTAGGGACACCTCAATCGGATAAATGTATAGAATGATGTGCTTCTTCAAGCATGGCCCATGTTGCCAACATGAAATTAATGTTCTCTGATTCACTTGTAGCCAACTGAGAATCAAAATACATTGACATATTTGGAATGACAAGTGATGCACATTCAGTGTAGGTTCATATAGGAGACAAATATTTTCCATTTCTTAAATACAGTGGCCTTAGCTTGTTAGGAAAGAATGGCGTTATTCAAACACATGTCCAGGTCATGATAAAGGTCATATTTCCTCTGATAAACATGACAGCTTGAATGTTTCCCCTGCAACCTGCCTGACAAATACACAAGGAGGACAATGACAGAGCAATGACTGCAGCCAATGGATGGCTGTGCTAACAACTCCACAGGAATATGTGAACGTATCTCTCATGTACACAGGTCTATGCAATGTGGAAATAGTGCCGCCTAGTGGCAAAAAATGGCATCCCAGCCACTGCAGTTATTACAAGAACAATACAGTTGATGTGCCTTTGTCATGGTTTTATTTAATCGCGTATGTTTTGGTCAATAAAACACAGTATAGAAAGCCATATCATAAGTACTAACAAAACAATGTGTTTGTATTTTTCTTTACATGATTATGTAAACATAGTTGTCTGAAACCTTGTAAGATTTTCTATTAAATAACAATGTAATGTGTCATAAAACATATTGCTACTTGGTATGTAAAAAAGTACTTCTATGAAATGATGAAGCATATTTTCACCATGAATATGAACATGGTATTTACTATATAGACACATTACTCAACTACCAGACAGTAATGTCAGGTACAGACTGACTTCATGCTGACTCACCAAATGTCTGATTATAACCTGCAGACTGTTCTACACAGCACTACCTTGAGCAAATAAAAACCTCATGTAATACTATCCAGTACATGCAGAATTCCAAAAAAGCCATTATTCTAAGTATTGTTATTTTAATGTATTGTTACATGATACAGTGCATCAGTATATTAAAACAAAATTTGATAAACCGCAAAAATGAAAAAAAAAATTAATCCGTTTATTCACGGTTCAAACCTGTAATTGAGGATTCTTAGTGAAACCAAGAAGAGTTCTCCCCACCATACATTTTTACTTGTTGCTTATGGTGTGTTGTACTATTGATATATTAGTAGCAGCCAATATGGCATATCTGCATATTAATACTATGCTATAATATATACACATATATATACATATCAAAGAAGCCCTGCATGTTTGTATATATTCTTGTATATAGCATGTGTATAATAAATATATATCTATAAGTGTTTTGGGGGTTACAGCTACGGCTGTAATATTAGGTAGCCTTGCCATAATGCTTCAGTGGATTACAGCATATCTCTATTATACTGAATGCCATTTGTGACCGCTTACACAATATAAAATCCGGACAACTATGTTAGGGCATACACATGAAAACCTGTGATCTGTCTACATTGTAAAAGATGATCAAACGGGCATTTGCATTGCTCTGATCCGTATAATTAGGGTTCTGTAGAATATTCCCAGCCATGCTGGAATTGCCAGCAAATGATAGCAGATTAACAAGTCTCTGTCAGATGTTTTCTGTGACTTTAGAAGGGATAATTGGCTACAGCGCATTGTGGTTAGCTGCATATCACACTGATCAGACAGTTACTCTGACTGCTGATGATATTACAATGTGGACAAGTATTCGGTTTCCTGAACTGAGCCATCCATATGTTACAAGTTGAAACTGCTTTGGTTTAATTGATGATGTGCAAATGTTCAATTTAACGGAAAGTGGAATTTCACAGGAAATTATCATGTGTACCACATATAAATTTACATGCCCACTCTATAAAAATGAAAAAACCCTCAGTGTCAAAAACCTGGTCACGCTTCCTGAAACCCCCAGTACTCCGCGATTCTGGACCTTTATTCTGCAAGCTTTCCTGGCAAGTGGCAAAGTGCTGCTATTAGCTCTGCCAACACCCAAAAGGGTGATATGGACCTACTGGAACGTTACCTTTATGCATACACGGTGCAACAACGACAAAATATGTGGATGTAATCCACCCATATCATAGGAGAGATTTGATTCTGAAAATATTCGCCTATTCACATAACAGACATTCATGTAAATTCCCATGAGTTGAATTACTGTGTTGCAAATGTCATGCCCTTAACCATAATATGAGCATTTCTGATGTGCTAAATAAATCTTTGGAATGTGTGACTTCTCACAGATAGCTGACAGGTTTACTTTGCTCTGCTGCTCAGACTGTGTTCATTATTGAAGGATCCTCCCCAAGGACTTTATTCATTACACCAATGGATAGTATCTGTACTTTAGTTATATTATAAAGCAAGCCCATACCAATCATCCTGCACCAGTGGAAGAAATGTACAATTGATCATTTACAAACATATTATGTAGACAGGATGCAGACCTCTATTTCTGCTTGTTCTACCTGTATTATGTATTGGTGTATAAGCTGCTGTAGCATTATACTGTTATTTATGTATGTAATCAACAATTGCTGTACATCATAAAATTACCAGTAAATGAGCAGGGCCAGATTAACAATGGGGTGGATGGGACTATAGCCCCAGGCCTCCATCTAAAAAAAGGCCCACACATACAGCCAATCTTCAGGTCTCCCACTGAAAAGCATGAATATGAATGTGAGACATCCACCCTCCTTTCCCAACAATGCCATGCACTAAGTGTATGAGGGTACAGTTTGGTGAAGTGTAATGAATGAATGGGCCCANATATAATTTACCACCACACACAACATTGGTCATAACCATAGCAATGGGCCCAAGAAAATGTTCAGCCCCAGGCCCATGTGGTTTTTAATCCGGCCCTGTAAATGAGTAATGAATACAATAATAAACAATGAAAAGCATATATTGAAAAAAGAAAGTTGAACATCATTACTATCTTGGCAAATCAGTTGTTGTTCAGACACAGCCCTGCATTCTGGGGCCGATTCAATCCCCCTTCGCGTGATGATTTCTGCCTTACGCTATTTGCGTAAGGCAGGAAATCTCGCATTTTTTCGTTCGCACCTCATAGAGGTGCGTACAAAAAAACGTGAGGTTTCAGTCCCGTAATAGACGGGAAAAAGCGCACTTCGCGTTTTTTCCTGTCTTCGCGCGGGATTGAATTGGTCCCATAATGACAGGGTGGGGTAGTCAAGTTGGTAGGATGTACCGTCAGAATGCTCTCAGAAGAGTGACACGACAATTTTATTATAAAATGTAATGCTTGAAATTCCCATCAATTATTCATCACAATAACTTAATATCCACAATGTATTGTAGATAAAATACAAAGTATTTCCAATGTTATTCGCAAGTGTCTTTGTGTATGGAGCATTATCTTCAAGAGTTAAACACTATACAGTTCTGGGTATAGAGATCAATTGAACAACAATCTAATGGAGCAACAAACTGAAAGATGAAGTCATCTGTAACTAATTATCTATCAGTGTGTATGTCATATGATTTGACAGGGGATGTGTTTCGCGATATGACAGCCTTTTTGTTTGACAAGGCTGGCACTGACAACGGAATCACAAGCACTAGCACTAGCACTGCCGACAACTGGCTCCTTGACAGTGGGAGTTTCAACTCCTGCAGCCTTGACATGCAAGTATGTTGAATTCCACCTTAACCCCCCCTTCTACCACCCTAACCCTCCCCTTACACTACTCTAACCTTATCCCTCCCCTCAGCTTAACCCCAACCCTCTATCCCCTGCTGCCTAACCCTAGTCTTCCCTCCCCATCCACTGTTTAACCCTTCTATTACACAACCCTAATCCTTCGCTTACACTACCACAACCTTATCCCTCCCCTCAGCTTAACCCCAACCCTATATCCCCTGCTGCCTAACCCTAACCTTCCCCTCTACACCCTAACCCCAACCCTCCATTCCCCACTGCCTAAACACATCCTATCACCCTTACTTAACCAAAACCTTCCATTCACTGCTGCATAAGCCTCGCTTTCCACATATCAATGGTCATAGTGTAACTTCCGGCATACTACTCCATTCATATAAAGGACATACAGAGTATGTCAAAATAAGTCCAAAAAAATAGAACTATCACCCCGGCGAATGAATCCCTGCACAGAGGTCTGTTTTTTCCAGATTATCTGTCAGTGTTGTGTCTAACCTTCCTTTTTACTTAATCACATGAGCAATGTCCACTGTTGTACGTTTATACATTATAATGCATCTTTTCAAACAAAAGCAATACTGTTGTGTAGGCCATTGAGAATGCAGAGTAAGAACTCGTATAAATCACTGGCAAAGGCATTCACATACCCGTTCTGATGCTGCGCTCGGGGTGCCGGGCTGTTGGCAAAGGATGGCGGAGGGGGGTTGTATGTCACAGGCTTGGTGACCTGAGTTGGCCGGGTGTTGTCTGGGGGTGGTGTCCCGGCACCAAATGGGCGGGCGGTTTTGTTGAGAGCTGTGCTCGGTGCAAAGTTATACTTCACGCCTTGGGTATCAGGAGTAAATGCGCCCTTTGGGATGAGACAAGGGGACAAACCAGGCATCATGCAGCCATACTGAGCATTCTGTGCCCCCCCACCCACTGAACTTNACACATCCTCAAGACTCTATCATAGTGGCTTTCAGAAAGTATATTACACCATGCAAAGTTAGTTGCATGCACATACACACACACACCTATATAAATGGAGGAAAAGAGAGAAACATACGTACAATGCACATGCAGTGAAAAATAAAAAGACCAGACACCTCACACCACGAGGTTTGATGGTCAAAGCAAAAAACTATTCAGTTAAAGCAGTAATCCCACTAGAATTACCTTTACTGCTATTTCACAGTATCCTTTAACTAGCATGGTAGTCGCAGTTACATGATATAATAAGCATGATATAATGATATAATAAGCAAAGGTGCTTTGGAACGGACATCTGAGCTCTGTCTCCTACTGCCAACAAGTGGCTTGCTGTGAGCTTGTATAGGATAGTGACGGCCTTACACAAATATGTGTGGAATGATTTGTAGGAGCAAATCATCAGTAAATGTATCTTGCTATTTATATAAAAATGTGAATGAAAAGGTGTCACAGGCAATTAAAATGTATTCCCAATGTAGTTGTCTGTTGTAATAACAAACCTACTAACCATACAGAGTCATGCAGTGCAAATTAGCTTGAAGACTACATCATGCCAATTGTCATACACCAATCAGATCAGTTTGAAAAGCAAATATTATGCAGCGTCTTATTAGTATTTCTGCACATTCCTCTTATAAATCATTCTTATTGTAGTGCATGTATGGGAGTTTCTCTGTGTAAGTCTATATTATCCTACCTAACGTTTGCTGTACTGGTTATTACGTGTAGCAAATTTGTATCACTAACGACATGGGTAAAGGTATGTTTAATATTGAATGTATAATGAGCCCAGATATTCTCCTATATTCCCATTAGGAACTGGGTTAGAACCAAGGCACTGCATAGTTAGTAGGTTAGTGATAATTCATACTCCTCAAGTGCTGTGTTCCCATTAGCTCATCAGATACATTTCAGTAGCTTAGAATAAACCAGACGCTGTTTACCCTGCAGGGCACATGCAGCTCCAAGAATGGAGTAGAGAAGGGAGAGTACATAGTTTATGCAGAGCGAGGGGAGCCCAGGAGTATGGTGCCAGGCAAAGATCCGCAGAAGAATCATGTTAAATAAAAAACAGGGAAGGAGACAGACCCAGTGTGTGCTTGTGTATAAAGTGATGGCAACGGACAATAAAATGAAACATGAATTCCCACTCAAATGAATAAAGCGAGGATAGATAAAAATACAGATACAGGTGGCTAAAAATAACATTATCCAAGACAACCACAGACTCTTCTTTTCATTCTTCTCTCGCTTCCTTTCTCTACAGACATGCATACCTCACCCACACACCATTCATGTGTAATGATGAAAGAAGCTTACCTTCTGCTGATTATTCAGTCCTGTTTGGAATCTGCAGAGAGAAAATAAAAGGTTGTGTTCTTTGTTGTTTTTTCTAGCATTCGGTCTTTGAATGTGCTATAATTAGTATGGTCATATATGAGGCATTCAGTAGGCCTTTATGTAGAAAATGCTAAGTAGTTATATAGCACGGCATGGATATTTAGCCTAGGTTGGTTTCATTTCAAGACAATATAAAATGAGGAGCACTTGGTATAAACTTCAGAATTATGTACAAAAGTGTATTGATAATGAATTGGAGTTTGCCTTATTGACATTGTCACACTTCTGAGGGACATATCTAGAAAATGAGCAACCCAATTCAGCACCCCAGTTGAAGCAGAAATGGCAATGCATTAATCCTTACCTGCTCAGATTTAGGCTCAGCTTGTTGCTGCAGGCGCGAATCTTGTTCTGGGCCTCAATGTGCGTCATGCTTGTGGTGTTATCGCCATCAATGTTTAGCAACCAGTCGCCTACATTCACTCCAGCCAGCTCTGCCTTCCCTCCTGGCGTCAGCTGTAACAGACGGCATATGGGTCAGCCACAAGCAAACATTATTAGGAGAAATATTTGGAAAAAATACAGTTTTATGGCAACTGTTGATGCCCATCTATTCCATTATATGAACTTTAAAACATGTTCCAAAATGCTATAGTAAAAGATCTATATTTAATTGTAACATTTTAAGCCCTCCTTAAGATCTGACCATAATAATGTCCAGTATACATCTGCACCTGTAACAATGGGAATGGATACTCTGCCCTTGTCCATGTGCCCTGAATAATGATACACAATAAGCAGTATGGTTGCCCAATACAGGATGATCGATCATGATGCCCTGACTTTGTCATTAGGGCCCCATCTTTCCCTCTCTCCTTATTAGCTACACATTTAGGGCTGGATTCAGCTTTTCACTCTCATGACTTACACTCATGACTTACACTCTCATGGGTAAAACCATGTTGAATTGCAGGGGGGTAAAATGAATGTTAGTGTTTGCATGCAGGGAGAATGCTTTATTGTTGCATGTTGCACACAGATACTGACCAGCGTTACTGTTACACTGTTATTACACTTGGGCTGGAAACATCAGCTGTCACCTGTTATGCTGATTGCATCTAATTAAATTTACCTCCCCTGCAACATGGTTTTGCCCATGAGAGAAGTCATGAGAGTGAAAAGCTGAATCTGGCCCTTAGACTTTTTTCTATTTACACTAGTTGACAACTGTATAACATTTTGTCTGTTCACAATCAAGGTTGCAGACTCTCCGGGAGACTCACAGATTTCTGGCAATTCTCTGGTATTCTGGAAGAGTCTGAAAAATTCTGACTCCTGGCCTANATTAACTAAGTAAGGAGATTGAAACGTGGGGATGTTGCCCATAGCAACCAAACAGATTCGAGCTTACATTCTGCAGCATGTAAAATGAAACGGAGAGCTTTACTCTGTTTGGTTACTATGGGCAACATCCCCACTTTCAATCTCCCTGCTTAATAAATTTAGGCCCAGGACAGATCGGTATTATGAATGGGCTTGATGTCACGCCCACCCATTCATAGCAATTATATGGGCGATAATACATGTAACAAAGATTTGTAACTCATGTTTTCTTGTTTTTCTAGTTTATTAGACTTCGCTTTTTTCCATGTTGTTTCGGG
This sequence comes from Platyplectrum ornatum, assembly GCA_016617825.1. Classification (NCBI taxonomy): domain Eukaryota; kingdom Metazoa; phylum Chordata; class Amphibia; order Anura; family Limnodynastidae; genus Platyplectrum; species Platyplectrum ornatum. The sequence continues at coordinate 52,911 of JABWIB010000833.1, read as the reverse complement.
TTATTTTGCAAAATCTAAATAAAAAAATCATAGAACATGACCTACTGTATTCCACCAGGCATGAAATACTACATTCCTGAGCTTCAAACAATTAGTAAGTATGGTAAGCACATAGGTGGAAGAGAACATATTCAAAGATTAGTTACATTTATTAAAACCAGGTTAGATGGAAGCTCAGGAAAGGAGTATTTTGTACCTTGTATGGGTCATGTTTGAGGGTCTTATGAAATATTTGTGAAGTCAGTGAAAGGGCATGCATTCACATTAGTAGTACAAGGACGCATTAAATGCTCTATTTTCTCCAAAACATGAAAACTTTGGGGTCTAGATTTACTAAACTGCAGGAAAGGAAAAGACAGATTCTAGATTACAGTCTCTAGACTGTAACAGGTAAGTAAGAGCTAGAATCTAATGCGTTGTTGGGCAACATCTCCACTTTTCCTTTCCTACAGTTTAGTAATTCTAGTCCTAGATGGTTTATGTGTGCGTCATAGTCTAACAATAACCATCTTCACTGATTTGATATTTCAAGCTGTTGATACCGATTTCCAGCTCTGTAAGATGTCACTACTATGGCAACCACAGTTACATGCTGCATGCAAGCAATATGCACGGAGCTTTGCCTCTCATCCCTTCTCCAGGAGAGGTTTGATTTTAAAAGGGTTGATATTTAGGAGGACAGCTAAGAAAAATGACTGCAAGCTGCATGTATATGTCATGTATATAACGTCATATGCTATGGATATGTCAATTATATTGCATGTCTCAGGATAGCAGAAATCATAGTCTACTGGCAGCTAAAGTGAGACGTCTACCATTCCCGAGAGAGAGAGAGAGAGAGAAACACGAAGCTGATCCACAGTCACTGTGTATGAGCTAGGAAGAGGGTCTGGTATTTATAACTTACACACCCTCAGCACTTTTACTGAAGAGCCACATGACAGCACTGGGGCACCATTGCACCTGTCTCCCTCATTCACAAACATCCATTTCCATGTCATGTTATAAACATAACGCTACTGAAAAGTGAGGAAAAAACACCATCAAGCAGAATGTACTAAAATATTTAATGTAACACATTCATTATTATTTATAAATTAAAAAAAATCATAGGACCCTGGCCTTATTTATTATTGTCATAATAAACGGAGTCATTTCCACATGTCAAACATAGATAAGCATGTGGGAAGACTGAACCATAGCAGTTCAAGTAATCATGTTCTTTACGGAGAATGTTAGCTACTGTATATATTATGTCTGCTGGTCTGGATATTAAGGTGCACATGTAAGAGAATGCAGTTTGTATGTTGTACAGTGAGAGCAATGGAGCTGGCATTTCCTTTTTGGAAACTTTAGTAAAATGAAACCCTGTACAGATACATAACTTCCAATGCTTTCCTGTGCATTGCTGCGCTCATAGTCTGTAGATATACAGGAGCAGTCTGACAGAATGGTTTCCATGGAAACTATGTCTAAATGTTGGCAGCTATGGACGAAATAATCTCGAGTCATTAAAAGTAATACAAGTATGTGTCCATCAGCCATATACACTACTGTGATCATTTCAATAAAGGCCGATGTATACACGACTGACAACTCTGCTCCCTACAGCTCATACACTGTCATTCACGCTAATCCCTTGTAGAGGGGATCACAGCTGTATGGAGAGAAACTGGCTTACCTTAGTGACATAGAAACACATTATATTTAAGGCTGCTCAACCATAATAAATGATGAGGTCTAAAACAGCATATTTCTTTAAACACGGTCACGGGCAATTTAAATGTTTGGATTTATGCAGGTCTTACATACTTTTCCATTCTTACAAATCAGGTTTTGAGCCTGTATTTCTCCAGATGTTGTACAACTACAAGGTGTATTATATTACTTATCAGCACAGAGCACTGTTGCTGGGACTTGCAGTGTGAAAAAACCTGGGGTATATTTACTTACGAGCTTGGAAAGTGGGGATGTTGCCCATAGCAACCAATCAGATTCAAGCTCTCAATATCATTACACACTGGAGAATATGAACTCAAATCCCATCTCGCCGCTTAGTAAATATACCCCCTGGGGTCCACCGGTTGCATGCACTGTACAGTACCAAACACTCAGAGTGTGGTACATGCGCTGATCACTTTACATGCTGCAACTAGTTGTGTAACTGATCGCCATTCATGCGAATGAGCTGGGTAGAAAGGGATCGGGAGAAGCAGAAATATTTATTTAAATGATGGTTAAAACTGTCTCAGTAATTAGGCGCCTGTTCACCAAATTAGTGGTCACCATGGCAACTGGGATCTACGTGTTCTATTCTGTCTGGAGCACTTATATATAGTACATTTCATATGCATGAAATATCACTCAGAAAAGTGTAAGAGTAATATTATAATAGTAACACTTAACTTCACTGCATTAACTGCATTATCCTAAACTAAACAAAAACCCAGAGTAGAAATGAATAGCCAACGCCTGTGCTACTGGTACCGTATCTGATTCAAAGCAATAAGGTCTCTTCAATCTCTTCCTTACTCCATACACACAGATGAACAAACCCCTACTTGCTTATATATCCAAAGCTCATTCATCATCTTGAACCTGCATAAAAAGTTTTTCATTCATTCAATGTCTCTTTGTTCTCTTCTTACAAGAGACCAACATTTTGAGCTAAAAGCCCCCTTCCATCTGTTGGAGTTGCAAAAGGCTGACACTTTAATGAGTTGCTAATACCAAGTAAACTACTTCTGAAATCCAAGAAACATTAAGTTTATTAATTACAGGACAACTACAATTCCTTAAGACCCATCATTGACCGGATCAAGACTTGAACGCTGGACGTAATTTTCTGCGTACATGACATCACTAGTAACATTTGTGCATACGACCTGCAGATATTACTGGTATGTCCAAATATAATTATTGTAGGCAGGGATAGGCATGCTTGAGAAGTCGGGATAGGAAAACATTTAATGCACTGATCTAGATTATACGAGTTAGCGGAGTGAACTCGGCATTCTCATGCATAAAGACACAGGCCGTTTGCACATAGGTCTGGATATGGTCCCATGTTGTTAAGCTTAATAGACTAGTCTTTATATTACACTATAGATAAATACATGATGTTTACTGTAACTTCAGAAATCAAGCCAGGACACAATAGCCAAAAGTAAAAAAGTAAGTGGATGAACGACTGAAAAGCATCAGAGCAATCAAGTCCATTCCGTCATCTTCAGCGGGTGTGTTAATTAAAGACACACAGTAGACGCTTGGGGGACAGATGTAGTGTGACTTTTATGTGTGATTTTAAAGCATGTCATGAGTGGGTGGTGCGGAAAGGAACAAGCTGTACACAGACTAGCTCTCAGAGGAAGATGTATTAATAGAAATCATATCAAAGGGTTTGAACTGTAAAATCCAGTTAATCATATATCAAACATACTGCTCGTTTCCAGACGCAATCATTAGAACTACAATGAGAAAATGTATTTGTGTCTGCATCAGTAATGCAAACACCCCCTCTTCTTCAACTTTATCTCTACTGAACCTCACTCTTTAGTTTTTTAATCCATCAACAGCTACACAACGTTATGTTGTGGTTTTGGTTTTGCATTCGTCCATTGCATATCGTATTGGTTTGAGGGCCAATGAAAAATCTACCTAACCCACACAAATAGGTTTATGCACAGTTCCAGTTTAGTAATGTATGAAAGGGTACGAAAAACATATACAAGACACTGTGTGCACATGCACTCTATAGAGAACCTTTAAGACTTTGGATCTGTAGGATCCAGACCTCCGTTGGTGTGGCAGTGTGCGTACATACAATAGTGTATACGGGGTGGTGGGAGCAGGTATGGAAATAGTACAGTAAGGGCTGGCTTCAGCCCTTACATGCTATATAGCCTTCCGCCAAGTTTTATGAGCAGAGTATTCTGGAACCGCCCTAGGGTAAACAGTGTAATATTTAAGAGCTTCATCTACCCTAGTATTTACAATGTAATATAACACTATTTGCTTATTATAGCACACATTGCATTAGTACATGCTAAAGTGGCTTGCTTTTATTCCTAGGAATATGCCACCACAGGCCATAACCGCATAGGACTGTGTGAATTATGGTTACTATTATGGCTCGTAGTGGGGGCGGTATACGGGGGTATGCCATACTGTCACTTCTCCCACTGATGTAATAGAAATACTACAAATCTCCATTGACTTCTATTATATTCTGTGTTTCCATACCGCCACTTCTAAATGTCCATACCCCCACTTCTAAATGTCCATACCCTCACTTCTAAATATCCATACCACCACTTCCAAATTTCCACTTCCACATTACTATAATGTTGGATAAACACCCAGGGGCTGATCCAGAGGTTACACGTATGCGCAAGTGTAGTCCTGATCAAAACCATGTTACAAAGTGAGGGGTGCATGTAACATTTAATGTTATTGCAGGCTGAACAAATACTTTGCTTTTGCAGAAAGAACTCACATACCGTAGAGTTTTATGTTTAAACTGAAAATTAGAGTTGACTTCACCTTCAGCTCCAATTTTGTTAAAACATCTGGAACTTGCCTCCATTGCAGTTCAGTGTTTGGTTTTGTCCAGGTCTACAGTTACACCTGTTTACCCTTACTCCCAAACTCTGGATCAGCCCCCTTTTTGGCATCAATTTACCCCAGTGTTGTTTGTCCTAAATGAGTATGCTAAGTATGGGTCACAATTATAGCTCTAATTCCTACCATAAGGACGAGTGCAGCATCAGTCTAGCATAAAAGTAAAAGTACATACAGCCTGCAACTTCACATTACAATTGCCTTCAGAGGATTTTTTTTAGCAGCTTTTTATATTTAGTCACCCCGTTACATTTGTCACTGACCCCCGTGACACACTACTTCACAGTCGCAATCAACTACACAGCACAAGTGCCTACCATCTAATTTGTGGTATTAGTGACGCAAGTCAAATCAGCAGACGCTGATCTACAACAAGGACCACCTACTTCCCAATGTGAGCGGGGGTGAAGGAAACTAGCCCTTTAACAGGTCTCTTGGCAACAGTTACCCATTTCAATCAAGCTGTGCCCTTGTCTCCTGGGCTCTTGCGCGGCTGGTCTTGAAATAGCTCTGCTCAAAACAGCAACCTGTTGTGCTCTGTGCAACCAAATCTATTTTGAACAGCCTGCAGAGATGCAAAAAGTGACGACAAGCAGTACGAGGAGGGGGCCCAATTGTGTAAAAGAATTCTGTGCAATTTCACCTTCACTGTAACGCTAGAACATGCGGTATCAGAGGGCAAGGATTGCACTGGGGGGGCAGATAAACACACGCCATTCCAGAACGTTTATTTAGTATTTTTAGGGGCCAATTCAAGGGGGGAATATCAAGACCTTTTTTATATAAAGACGCTTATTTTACCTACCGCATAGGTATGTAACATTAGATTGATTGGTTGCTATGGGCAACATCCCCAATCCCACAATTTAGTAAAATTGGCCAATGTATGCATAGACTACAGTATTAGAAGAAAAAAAAAAACATTCAGCAGTTATGTCATTTTCTTATAGGAATTTTCCTGCATATATCATGTCAGCTGTCATTACATATTTATACAAGCCAATTCATAAATTATGTCTTTGAGAAGTTTCCAACACGTACAATTAAAAGCCAAGGCCATTAATTCATTTCACAAAAGCCATTGCCAGGGAGCAGAAGGTCACAAGATGTCGCTGTCTTCTTTCTAATCTTAAATTATACACTCAAACACTTGGAAAGCTGTCACGACACATCCAGGTTATTAACTTTCTAATAACAGAGCCTGTCATTTTCTTTGTAACAGAGTTTGTTTTACTGCGGCTCATCTGCCAAGTATCAGTGACAATTAGAATGAGGATTTAATATCAAAAAGAAAACAATGCGTGCAAACAAATGACACTAGTTATTCTACAACAACATATAGGGGTATATTTACTAAGCGGCGAGATTGTCGTGAGATTTGAAAGTGGGGATGTTGCCCATAGCAACCGATCAGATTCAAGCTCTAAGTTTAATTTTACACACTGGAGAATGTGAACTCAAAGCTGATTGGTTGCTATGGGCAACATCCCCACTTTTCAATCTCACCGCTTAGTAAATATACCCCATAGTCTTTCCCAATAGCAACCAATCAGATTCAAGCTATAATTTCCTAAAATATACCTGAAAAATCAAAGGACTGACTGCAATGGTCAATACAATCAGTGTCCCTTTCTAGAAGCATTAGAAAACCCTTCACCATTAATAAAGGCAGCAGAGCTGTCATTTCTGATACACAGATTACACAGGCAGTTCCTGTAAAGCTAAACAATTCAAATATCTAGTCATATTTACACTAGCAGATCTCATATATATGGGTTACAAAGTGTTTACATTTATTTTTATATAACTACAAAGCTAGGGAATCAATATTAATCCAATGAATGCACAATAAAATGTCCTGACATGGTGAAAGTAGTAGGTCATTTTCCCATGGAAAAGCGTTAAAAAAAATTATGATTTTTTTAAATTTTAAACATTATTTAACTGGATTGTAGCCTCTACTGTTACTATGCAGGTGTTTTATGAATGAAAATAAAAATCGTTTAAGCTGAAAGTGCATAGACTACTGTTCTTACAGCTCCAAATGAACTGGGAAAAGAGGCGTAAGGGACCCCATTTTACCTGCATGCAGAGGTGCAAAAGTCTAGGTCAGGGCATAGATTTACTAAACTGAGGGCTGGAAAAGAGGGGATGTAGCCCATTGCATCAGATTCGAGTCCACATTCTTCATTATGTCAAATGAAGAGGTTGATTCTGATTGGTTGCTATGGGCAACATCCCCACTTTTCCAATCCCGCAGTTTAGTAAATTTAGACCAAGGTCCTTAATGTCTTAATTATATTGGGGTGTTTTTTAATGTAATCTGCAGGCATCCATAGAGTTAATGGTGGAAAATGATCAGCTACATAAAATCTATTGTGCTTTATGAACGTTGTGGGAACCATAGTAACAATTACAATATACAAAACCATATACAAAAACAATCCATGGTAACTAACTGGGAGCTTAAAAGGTCACTTTTGCACATGCATGTTCTAAGGAATGGATGTGATAAATATATATTTACTAACAGAAGGAACATCTAAATGGAGAATAATTCACTGTTAACAGCTACAGTAAAATAGGGAGCAAATCTAATAATAATAAACAAAATATGCAATAATCAAAATATGTTCCCTGCACACAAATAATTATAATTACTCTGCATCCCACACATTGCAACTTAGTTTGGCATTTGTTGTTTATCCTTACACTGAATAAATCACTGTGTCTTTCTATAAGGAGAGCTACAGAAAGTCAATTTATCAATAGGCAAAAATGTCAAAAAGTTCTTTTAACCCTTTACCTTCCAATAAACATGGCACTGCCACACATAATTTAATCAATATATTTATAACCATCTTTTGCACTGTACACCCCATTTTCCTACCATTAGTAAATAAAATATAACTGATGTACAATGTATGTAACAGTTTTTAGTTTTTTTTTCTGATACATTCAATACAATACATTCGAATTTCTTATTTTTTTGTTGAATGAATAAATAAATTAAATAGATAGTTGTAAAAAAAAAAAAAAGACAGTTTTTATTAGTTGTAAAAAGAATGTTATTCTAAGGTTTAACATCCAAACTCTATAAAATAAGCTGTAAAACTACATTTAACAATGTTTAACCAATATGAAAAAGAAATGAATGATAGAGTAAAATAGTACTTGGTCACTGAAGCATACATAAAGCAAATGCTTGTATTGTAAAAGAAACAAATAAAAATGGGGCAGCACAGTGGTTCAAGTGATTAGCTTTTCTGCATCACAGCACTTAGGTCACGAGTTTGACAAGACCTCCAATGTCTGGACTTTGTGGACCAGATCCAAAGTTATAGGTGGACACAATGTGCGGCTGCAGGGTCCTATCTATCCGGAAAATTTATTAGCAGAAACACGCACCTCTAGACTTAACAACACACTTTTTAAAAACAACAATATTTATAAAGAATATAAACACTTTCTGCGTGCGCTCCTGATCTTCGCATGTGCAGATCGGTTTTCCCTGCATGTGCACCTGTTTTCCATGCTGTATGTTATCGGGTCCTGTATGTTCTACAATTGTCTGTGTGTGTTTGTTTAAAATGGTAAAGTGCTACATATAGGAAGCTGCTAACTAAACACCTGTTAATAAATAAGGCATCAATTCCTTATTTATCGCACAACCATTACACCTGGAAACATGCACAGGAAGATGGGCCATAAAGTGGAATTGTGGTTTATCACTCATGCAGGCCATTATCAGCTACTGTAGTGATAAAATCATTATAAAGTAACAGAGAGAATCTGTTTATTACTCATGCTGCTGTTGTTGTAATTAATCTTCCACCATGTGGAAATCTAAGATACGAAATGCCCTTCAGTACAAAATTATAGAAGCAGGCCTTTCCTTTTTTTTTTTTTTTACCAAATCTAATCCCTGTGGAATTCACATTCCAGCTATTTACACCATTACAATAAATGTGAAGTGAAAGATAACCAGCTCATGTCTGCCATATTTTCCAAGGGCTGTTACTTCATCCTAGACTTGTGATCCTTTGTTATTATATTAAACATTAAAAAACTCACTTTTTGGACTTTTTGTCCATAGCAAAAGACTTAAGTCTAAGTTATGTAAGTGCTGTATGTCTGTAATAGTTTCAAATACAATACAGTTGTTAATTTATGTGAACATTAAAATACAATACAATACATTTTGCCTTATGAACTCAACATTTACAAGATGTTTTGTCCCACAATATGTGCAGTTATACTAATCATCTAGCTGACGCAAATGTAACCATCATTAAATTCTAATATACATATTATGGGAGTTACAAATGTGAACAATGGGGTATATTTACTAATCTGCAAGTTTTCAGTGTGATTGAAAAGTGGGGATGTTGCCCATAGCAACCAATAAGATTCGTGTTCACATTATCCAGTGTGTAAAATGAAACTGAGAGCTTGAATCTGATTGGCCGCTATGGGCAACATCACCACTTTCCAATCTCACTGCAAACTCGCAGCTTAGTAAATATACCCC
>JABWIB010000833.1:3271-18822 GCA_016617825.1 Platyplectrum ornatum | reverse complement strand
TAAAAGAGTGTATACTTGCGCATTTTGTCTGTTACCACACAGTCATGTCTTATTGATCAACAAAATTTAAAGTGCTACGTAATCTGATTGCGCTATATATNAATACCTTTTAATAAATAAAATACATAAATAAATAATAAATATACCTATACATACTCCATATACATACGTTCTGTTTCACAATATTCAACCCTTCTAGCCACTCCATATGGAATCTGCCATTTAGGAGGATTTTCTTTCTCTTTTACATATCTGAAGATAAAAATGTTAAACGTATATATGTAAAATTAATGACAATGGTTGAAACAGAAGAAGTTAATACAATCTAGCTTATAAAAAAAGACCCACTAAGTCACTGTTCACTTCATACATTAACATGAGTATTTGTAACTATGCCAGAGCCATGGATTAAAAGCCACATTTTCATAATTTGATCCATATGTATGCCTGGGAGACAAAATCAATGCCATGACATTGCAAGGGCACAACAGGAATGCTCAGATGCTAGAACGGAGATTATACCAGTGCTAGCTGTTCTGTGAATTGAGTATTACACCCAGCACAACATTTAACCCAATATTGCTGTGGTCATTATGCAGTAATGATGAGAACTGTAAGGTAAAGGATTCTCTGCAGACCTATGTTTCTCCCAGCTATGGGCTTGGCCTTATTATGTTACTGTTCAAAAGGCATGCAAGACATGTCACTCAATGCTAGTGGACATTAACCCTTGTCCTGCTATTTTCTAGCTGTAAATACAAATAACTGCCCTTGTCCAAAATTGTCTAAACCCCACTGTCCCACTAACAACAGGTGCTGTTTACTAATCCAAAGTCACAGTCAGGCAACTGGAGTGACAGATTGCTGGAGTGATAACAAGGACATAAAATGGATAATAATGTGCACATTGCCAAGTAGAAGCAGCCATCTGCTAGCAGCTACATTGTTCAAGTCTTCAAAACCATACTCTTAAAACTATAATTGCATAAGCTTTATTGTTCGCATATATTTGCAGTTGGGTGTTATTATTATTTAATCAAGTTTCCGGTATAATTGGAACAGAGAAACAATGGAATTTTTTTCATAGTGCCAGCAGTAATTAGTGCTTTAACATTTTAAACAATCATTATAAAATTTAGGCAAGGTAGTAAGAAACAGACCTAGGCCTAAATTTACTAAGCGGTGAGATTGCAGTGAGATTGAAAAGTGGGGATGTTGCCCATAGCAACCAATCAGATTAAAGCTCACATTCTCCAGTGTGTAATATGAAACTGCGAGCTTAAATCTGATTGGTTGCCATGGGCAACATCTCCACTTTTCAATCTCACTGNAACTGAACCAGACTGCTCATCTCTGCCCAGAGGACAAAGGATCAAGGACCGCACCAATCAACAGGGAAGAACAAAGGCATTTGACCTGGAGGAACCTATGGCGAAGAACAGAAATGAATGCATCACTTCTTTTTATCACCATTGTTTTAAATAGCATACGCTCTGGCGGTATTAGAGTGCTGTCTGAACAGACACCGTTAGATCAACAATGATCTGTTGCTGTAATCAGGATAACCTTTTGCTTAACCTTCTTTATTTTGCAAAGATATTTTGAGATTTGAACCTCAGTTACTGTATTGGAGTCTTTCATTAATTACTTTGTGTATTTTGCTTGGCATTTAGCGGGCGTATTTTGGGTGTTGATATCATCAGGTTATAGCGAGCGACAAGAACCAGATTTTACACAGTCAATAGCAGTGCTTAGGCTGCTATACCCATGCTTTTAAATGACCCCTGCAGATCAGTGGTCCGCGCAATCACCGATCCGCATGGCAGCCTCTAACCATGCCTACAATGTACATATAGCCCACCTCCCACCTAGCGTAATTTAGCTCATTCACACTTCCAGGAAATTCATCCAACAGCTAAGGTGTTTATGGTATTATTGTGGTTTAGTGTCAAAGGAAAGACACTTCTAGGATGAATGCAGTCAGTGGGCACCAATAGGCACTCATGCCACCCGAACTCTTTTTACATTTCTGCCCACAACCGTACAAAAAAAGGTTTCCAGTTATAATATAGCTGCACACCCTATTCTGCTAATGTAGAGCATACAAAAGATGTGAGTAGAGCTCAATTGGTTCAGGCCTGACTCTAGTTTTATGTCATTGCAAGATAGCTGATAACAAGCTGAAATAACAAATCAGAGTCAGTGAAAGNGTAAAGGAAAACACATGCCTGGATACATACACGCTGACCCTTCTGTGGGGTTCACAGGTAAACAAGCATACTCAGCATCCTGACAACCAGATGCTGTCTCCTACCTAACATTATACTGGCAAAATGGCTTTTGGTTTATATCTTGTCACTTAAGAATATGTTATATATATTACCCCCCTTTTCTGTATATCGTAAAAAAAACTGGAGGAATAATAATTGCACAGATCAGATATCAACAAGCTGCAAATCAAAATAATGAAACATTTTATTTTAAACCACTGCTACAGCCCTGATCATTACTATGGTGGAGCTGAAACACCCTCAGCATTGGTTATAATGTTTAGATATTAACATAGGGGTGACAGAGTAGTTGCTTCAATTAGGGTATAAACAACACTTTTAGGCCAGACTTTAGCATTAGAGTTCTTTAGCATTAGAGGTAATTTTTAAACCTTTTGAGAAAAACAAGACGGGTTGTGTTCATACAACAAGGGTAACGCATTGTTTTACAAACACCACAAATACGAAATGTCCTTTGTCGTGTTTTCCTACCATTTGAATCTGTCAGATCTGTAGTATATCCAACCCAAAGCATAAATCAAGGAGATTGTATGTAGTTACGTGACAGCAAAGGAATCACACCAGGTCATCTGATATTAATTATAGAAGAATGTGGAGAGGAACAGTAAATCTTAAACTAACACAGGCAAAACAGTAAAAGCAATAAATAAATGGAGCAAAAGCAAACAAGCCTAAATCTTTATCTAGGCTTTCAGCACCTTTTTATTGTGACTTCTTGCCCTGGCCAGTGATAACTATTTATTTGTGAAGTATTTTTATACAGAATTATTATTTAGAAAAGAGAACTTCATAAGAACATTCATGCTCACAATGCAAATATTAGACATATTATGAAGACCATGGATAACATTGATAAAGAAGGGTAAAGTAAGACAGACATAGATGCATAAAGAATGGACATATATTTACAGAGTGGAAGGAACATAGGGCTCCATTTACAAATAAAATAAAACTTGGATTGCAGGTGATTTATCACCTAGAATTAAACTTTACAATATTTACAAACCCCCGAAGCAGTGACTAACACTGGTCTGAGACTAATAATTGTATCCTTGCCATCTCCCTATAGACCTCCCTTTAATAGCTGTTATTAGGGAAAGAAGATTGGGGAACATATAGGGAGAGTGACTGAGTGAAAATAAATGAAAAAACAAGAAAGTAAAAAAAAATCCTGCTGNTAAAAACAGTGGTCATATGAACAAGGATAAAAAAGAACATTAACTTACCTGACAGTCCTGGTGCATGCGCAATAGCAATCTGGGACTTGAAGATTTTGGTTGCTGCTGCCTGGAAAGCAAATACCTCATCCCAGATGGCAGCTCCTGTAAGACTCCGTCCCCACCACTTATGCCACCTAGATCATCTGCTTCATCTGCTGCATCACTGGTTCTTTACAGGTAAGGACACTGGCAGTGGCTGCCACTTTATATTGGCATCTAACACAGAATGAAGGTTTTAGTCATCTGCAATATGCTGGCCCCCTGGTTAGTGCCATTTTTATTATACTATACTAAGAATAACCAGATAAGACAGCTTAGACCAACACTATCTTCAGGCTTTGGTTGGTATAAATTTTATGAGGCACACTACTAAATTAAAACAGTAAAAAGAATGTGAACACTGGTAAAAAGTATATTACCCAGAGAAGTTAGATAGCCCTCCGCTCAAAGCTTTACTGCAATATTTACCCTCACCATTATCACATATATGATATGTGAGTTCTGGCGATGTAATTATTCTAGTTTCTTTTGTGGAAGCGGGGAACAACCTATTGTTTTAATGCATTCAGTTCCTCACAATCCTAGTCGTCATTGGAATGCCAGGAATGCAGACCTTTCTCCTTTAGAGCTTTTCCCGAATTATTTCAGATATGACCAGTTTTATGACCAGTTTTATTTAATTCTGCATGTTTCACCATGTAAGAACAAGCCCTGTAGTACAGTACAAGAATAAAGTTGTGATAGTGGTAAATAGACTTCTTGCTAACATATGTATTTGGCAGAACTTATATCCAAACATGCATCTGTATGAAAGAACAAAACGCATAAGAATGGAAGCAATGTTGTTGAATATTTAAGGCTTATATAGGCTTATTTTACCCCCCTGCAATTCATCATGGTTCTGCCCACTCGCTTTTAATAGTATGTAAGTCTGGATCTGATCCAATGAGTTCTGGTCTTGTAGCATGGATGTTTGCTAATGTGTAGAACAGAGAGTCTCCTACTGCACAAATGGGGAAAACACTTATCTCAGTATCCTGTCCATAATTACAATGAACCATAAAAATATAATTAGTTGAAGCAATTATCCACTTTTGTGAGTATTGATTTGTATATAAATCTTAATATTTCTGTAAAACTGCAGGGGAAAGTATAATTTGCTTTTGATGTGTACACCATGTCAGTTTTTCCATGTTACATAATACCTAACCTGATGTTATTCATATTAACATACTGATAAATGTAAAACCTACTTCATCTTCTGGCTGCAATATGACTAACCAAATTAGCCATATGATACAAATTTACTGTTTCGCTGGAAGAACAAATGACTCAGAAACATACTTAGGCAATAGTTAACTGCAGTGAAACCTTATTAGATTATGTTCTGTCTTTAGGGTACAGATTAAGAAATAACTTGGCATAGTCATAAAAGCCAGACATCGTTTTCATTAATCATTGTCAGGAGACATTGTAAAATGTAATGTCTACAAACATAGTATCGGATACATATTATAATAATAAAAAAACAGCACATATCTACATAGTATATAGTATGGTATGATTAGAAAAAGCTGTATTCTTCTTTGGAAGCTAGTGATAGTTTGAAAAAAGCAGCAGTTTTTCATGAAATAAAGATGTGTTGGATTTGAATGGAGCAGAATATTGATGTATTGATATACAACTTTAACTATACAATGTGTCTCCAACACATACGTACATTAATGGTGCAGGGTGGAATAATGCACCTAGTGCATGTGAATGCTTCAACATCCCTCAAGCATCCACACTTATACCCTGTTTAGATTACATCCCCGCAAATCCCTGGGGTTTTCAATCCTTTGAGGATTTGCGGGGGCAAATAGCTCAGTCCGTTCACATTGCTGTGTTGACCCAGGAATTCCCTGGTCAAAACTGTACACTGCATCAGTCTATAAGAACTATAAAGAAATGTATNTCCCAACATGACAGTAACCACCCAATGCTCACAATAACATCTACAGTGGGCTGATTTACACCCAGAGNCGGCCCTAGGAATAGGCCATATAGGCAACCGCCTATGTCCCCGCGGTCTCAGGAGTCCCTGGGGGCCCCCCGCCTATATGGCCTTCATACGCGGAGCCGCCTCTTTAACTACAAAATGATCTTGCCGGGTAGTATGCGTATGCGTCCCCGGCCGGCAGGCGCNTCATAGTAAAGCTGCCAGCGTGACCTTAGGTCAAGCTGGAGTGATGTTGTACTATAGTGCACGAGCGCGCCGCTGTTCAGCAGTTGGCGCGTCTTCCTGCCCGGTGGCATCCCTCTGCCTCCACCTCCCGTCCCAGTCGCTGTATGATAGTTAGCACCTCTGTTCCCTAAGTCCCCTGTTCACCAAGTATGTATATATATATATATATATATATATATATATATATATATGCCCTGCAAAAAAAAAATAATAAAAAAAATAATTGCCTAGGGCCCCGCAAAACCTAGGGCCGCCTCTGTTTACACGAGTCAGTTAATGTACTTTCATAGTCACTGTACTTAACTCTAAAAGCACCCATTATTCTCACCGATGTAGGGGGACAAACATTCTCCTTAAATAGAATCACCAAGAATGTGTGTGGGGACATACAGGCCGTCATGCTCCACGAAAAATTTAAATAGTCTCTGNGGAAAGAAGGAAAGAAGCAGAATCTCTAGCGCCATCTATTGGAAGAGGCGTTCCTCTAGTCACATCCGACCCACAAAAAGGTCTTTTAAACATAACTGGGAATAAATGCCAAGCTAGTAACCAACACTTCCTTAAGATAGAGTTGCCCATCTACAGACAGCTGTTTCGGGGTGATTGCCCCTCATCAGTGTAGAGTAGGGATCTGGCTGCCTAGTGAGAGACCTACTATATAGCTCAAGAGGGACACACATTCTCCTTAAGGATCAGTGTCGGACTGGTGTACCTTGGGCCCACCAGAGGAAATCATTCTTGGGGCCCGCCCTCAGTTATAAAGAAATAATGTTAGGTGTTGGTTCCTACCGGAGGATTCTCCTGTTCTCTGGTGGGCCAGTCCAACACTGTTAAGGATAATCACCAAGGGCAAAATTTACTAAGCAGGGAGATTGCAGGGAGATTGAAAAGTGGGGATGTTGCTCATAGCAACCAATCAGATTCAAGCTTTCTGTTTCATTTTACATACTGAAGAATGTGAGCTGNAATCTAAAGGATCACCCAAGAACTCACAAATCCATGGGATCCCCAATAGGATCACCCAATGAACCTGCTCTGCTAACTNCTCGTGGAAAGGCAGCAGCAAAAAGGGTCAGGGAGAGAAGGAACCGAATGCCACACATATCTCCCCTAGGCCGTGGCAGGAGCCCATAAGAGCTACCCGAGCCGACAACCCATGAAAAAAGGTGACAGAAAGCGAAGGGTGACTTACAAACACAAAAATAAATTAATAGAAATAAATAAAAAAGTGCTGTACAAAAGGCACAGGGATAGGTGTCAGTGTTCTCTAAAAGGGGATGGGGAAAAAGCATGCCTAGAAAGTGCCATACTGTGCTACATGGTTTGTGTGTTTTTCAGGCACCCCTTGCCTGCCCTAAACCAGAGGCATGTATTTCCCGGCTTTTAAAGCATCCACAGCCAGATAGCCAGAGGGCCAAGTTCATACCGGCCATCAGAGGGGCTCACACCACCCTCATCAGCGCCAGGTACTACACTTGGGGGTATATTTACTAAGCGGTGAGATTGCAGGGAGATTGGAAAGTGGGGATATTGCCCATAGCAAGATTGAGTTCACATTCTGCAGTGTGTAAAATGAAACTGAGAGCTTAAATCTGATTGGTTNCTATGGGCAATATCCCCACTTTCCAATCTCCCTGCAATCTCACCGCTTAGTAAATATACCCCTTGATCTTAGCCAAAAGGCCCAGAAGCGATGTCGGATGTGACTAGAGAAACGCCTCTTCCAATAGATGGTGCTAGAGATTCCGATTTTTCCTTCTTTCCCCAGAGACTATTTAAATCTTACAGATCTAAAACACAGTTTTCAGTATGATAACTTCAGACCAGTTACACCTTGGCAAAAACACATTGAATTGCAAAGAAAACAAATGTCATAGCCCTGGTTTTATTAACAATGTAAAAGTGAAGCCGGTCAGTATTTGTCTGCAGTAAATGTAAACTATGCGTTTTCATGTTTACCCAGTGACAGCTATTTCAGAGCACTGGGGCATCATACCAGTATAGCCATAGTTTACATTTGCGGAACTGAAATGTATTAAATATCTAGAGGTTAATAGGAGCAGAAATTTCTATTAATCCTTCTTGTACACTAGCAAATCCCAGAATATGTATTGCGTCCCTGTGGCTTTATTTAAATCCCTCCATTCCTTTACCCAATACACTCTTAAGTGATAGCTCACTAAAACAATAATAATAATAATTTGGATACATGTATCTTGGAACATACAATACAAGGACTTTTTTCAGTCTTTAGCAGAAGCTCATGCGGAGGGATTAGTCGGGCTGCCTCTGGACAGTGATTATTNAGTTAAGTTTGGGATGGTTTATACATGCCTTTCTCTGTCTGCCCTGTATGACCTGAACTNCAGATAGAAGTACATAACCGTTGTCAAGTGGTGACATGACAAGCCATGGCATCTGCAGAGCAAGCGACTCCANGATAAGCCAAGAGTGCTTGAACCTAACAATGCTTCACTTATTGGGCTTGCCTTCTGTTGCTTTCTCTGCATGTAATGCACCTTAGCACGGGTAACTGTTACCTCTCTCCCTGAAACACATGTCAACCAAACTGGTAAAATGGTTTAAGATTACATTTCACGATAGGGAGTCGTTCCAGCCTCTCATATGAGCAAGTGGAAATNAATACCATTGCTTGAATAGAATCTGCTCCAGTCCCCCTACTTTAAAACATAACATGCCATAAGTGTACTATTTCTGTACACTGACCATCCCACATGGGTGGAAATGGAAATTAATGGCTTGTGCTGTTACCTAAGAACACCATGGGGTATATTTCCTAAGCGGCAAGATTGCAGTCAGATTGGAAAGTGGGGGTGTTGCCNATAGGCNTAGGTGTTTTTCACTAGGGCCAGATCCAAGTGCTTGGTACCACAAACGTTTAAGAAAAAGCTTTGTGGAAAAGTAGGGTTCCACTTTTAGTGTCTCCTCTTCTATAGGGATGGGAGTAGGGTAGGAATCCAAATTCTTAACGATGAAAATTTGGCCTTCTGTCCACTGAAAGATACGTTTGCAGTAGTCTCAATNTGGTCCTTAATGATTGGGAAATGTTCTGTTTCAGTAAGTCTGGATCCAGTTCAGAATGATGATAGATGCATGTACTCTGGAATGCAATCACATTACCCCTATTTAAATAGACTCATAGTGATGGGGCCAGGAGACTAGGGGCACCAATTTGTCCAGATGATGTCTATTGTTTTTATTCATTTTTTATTGTTGTATTGTTAACCTAAGCTTTGAGGATTTGAAGTTCTGGCCTGAAACTCCATCTGCTGGTAACAGTTGAGATTCATTTTAATGAATCCCAGAGCTTTACAATTNGTATGTCAGTTTCTCAAAATTAGAAACAAAAGCCAATTCCGATTTCCATTCCTTTGGAGAATAACTAAACTACAGTTCCCCGGTTACACGTTTTTCAGTAATCATTGTTTTTTTCTCCCCAGTAGTCCAGCTTGCAGTGTGGGTCATTTAACTGAATTCTCTGTTCCCATTCTCAATTAACATATATAGTTCCACAATGATAATCACTGGAGTCTGAGGATCCTGTGTGGAAATATGAATAGCATATTGAAGCGGCAATTAAGAACAAGATGAAAAATCAGNCACCAAACAATGATGCAAGCTAAGACTAATCACACACTATGGGCCACATTCAGATCTTTAGGCACTCATGATTTACTCAATAGTGGGCAAAACCATGTTGAATTGCAGGGGAGGTAAATTTAATTAATTACAATCAGTATTACAGGTGAGAGATGATGTTTCCTAGCACAAGTGTAATAACAGTGTAACAGTAACGCTGGTCAGTATCTGTGTGCAAAAATATTCTCCCTGCATTCTAACACTAACATTCAGTTTACCTCCCCTGTAATTCAACATGGTTTTGCCCACTCTTGACTAAAGCCATAGTGTATGGCCAGCTTTAGTCATGAGTGCCTAAAGATCTGAATCTGGCCTATGTGATGTTCTCGGTGACCGATATAATGCTATGACCACCAGGAATATTGTATACTGACCCCCATACTGGGCAAAATTGGGGCTATATTCACAGCCCCCCACTGTCAATCAACCCTAGTAGGATTGACCCAGAGGTGATTGGACCAGTTGTGCAGCAGTCCAACAAATCAGTCCATGCCACACATTATACAGACCAACATCATTCTGTAGATAATAGCTAAATGTTTNGCAGTCTTAACAGTTATCCTTCCAGCGGTATTCACTGGTATCNTTACTTGTATTCTGAATAACAAAACTAAATTATCCCTCTAATTCTAAGCTGACTTTTCTCTGGCATTACTGCTCCACCTAATGACTCTTTCAAGCTTGCTTGTACCTGCCTCACACATATTCTTTCCTCAGATTATTTGTTCACTGCATTATGACTTCCCTGACTAATCTGGTCACTTATATAATCACTGTCATTTCTAAAGACAACTATTACATTCTTCATCTCTCATTTCAGTAACACCCTCTTGGTCTTCAGGACAATGATCTGTGCTTATCCTATTCAAATTGCTGTTCTAATGTTCTTGAATATCTGAGTGGCTAAAAGGTATCACCTCAAAAAAGTATACTGCAGTAATGTCATTCCCAAACTTTCACATTTCCTGCAGTGTAAGTCACCCAGGCGGCACAAGACACTGTGTAGGTCCTACACCATAGGAAGAATGTAAGGGCTGGCAACCACGTTATCTGTGTTGCCAGCCCTTACAATGTAATTCGACATGGCTGCAGCACCACAGTGAGAATGTTGCGGCACCCCTGGGATAAACCATAAAATATCACTGCAACATCCATGTATGTCTAGGTTACTTATTTATTATGACAATCTTTAATGTTCTTTCACAAACTTATATTTAATATTTCACAAACAGATCAAATAGTTTTCACAACAATGAACTAAAGCTAAATTATCAGGAATAGATTAATCCCCCAGTGAAGGAGCACAGAGGAAAGAGGGAGCTGGAGGGAAAGTAGTGGACAAAATATGAGGAGGATTATGGGTGGGCAAAAGAATAATGAGAAGAGGTATGAAGTCATCCCTATACCGCTCCCATTATAGCACTGTCTTACACTGTCTGCCTTCCCAGGAGATCTCTGAANGCAGAGAGTGAAATTTGCATAGGGACGAGATTTAATAGAAAAGTGTAATCAAGTCCCACCTCATATTTAAATCACACTCAAAACCCCACCCCCTGGACAGCAACCACATAGCTTTTGCTATGGATGNGNGGGNCTTGATGNCCATAGTTGTAACCATCAGGGTTGAAGCATTGATTTATATGAAATTGCTGCCTCAGTTCAAGTCCTGGGAAATCTGCTGACTCTTCTGGTATACCGAGAGAACTGCACGAAATTCGGGGGTCTCCCAAACATTCTGAGTGTCGGCATCCCTGCCCTTACCTTAAGATACCAGTACCCCTCCCATGTATAATGAAACCACCTTGTACAATTTACATGCCTTCCCCACGCCAGCTCTTCTGCTTCTTTCTCCGTCACATCCCACCATCAGAGGCTTTACCAGGAGTGAATCTGATAATACAGCGCCCACACGTCACTGTGATCAGAAGACACCCCCTTGTACTAAGTGGTAAATTATTAATTTACAAAATAAGTACAATAAAGCCCCTTAAGTTCAGATTTCCAAGGCTTGTGCCTTTTTGACCTTTGCCAAGGTCTGCAAAAAGCATTGACTCGATAATACTGGAATGTACAATTTTTGTGGTTTCTGACACTGTTCTACATTCCCAGACACCAGTGTTATATCCTGTACATAGCAAGAGCTGGACAACATCCAGATCAGTTTCCATGTATGCTGAGGTTACCTATAGTTATGGTTTTATATTAAAGGCATACTCAGCTATTTTTTTTCTGATTGTTAAATATTGGATCNGATCCAATTTTCTGATTTATTTGCAATATTACCAATAATATATAATATATGCCAGATACACAGTTATGCTAAGTGGCTGTTTTAAGAATCGGATCTGTGCTGGTTCAAAATCCATGATTGGGGTGGGTCAGATCTAAAAGTGCAAACGGTTTTACTATGAAGGTATGTAACCAGTGCTGTAAGGGCCTTTGATAATTATACATTAAATATTCTGATACATGAAACAATATTTGCAATCAGTCCATATACCACAATAATTTGTTCTATTTACCAAAGTTTTATTTGTAAAAAAAAAAACAAAAACAATAAATGCAGATCATTACCTGTGTCATTCTTAAATAGACAAAGACAAGAAACCAGAATAATGCACACATTACCAAGAAGAGCTTGTGCTAACCTGAATAATGTTTTTAGATTGTTTTGCGAATAATTTAATGTACTATTCAAATCAGTTTACATTTACATTATTTTCTTCCTACACTTACCCAGATGAATAATATGCAATCAACACAACAATCTGTGCATGACACAGGTAAGGGTTAAGAAATGAGTGCTAGAAAGTCTTTGTGAATATCTCCAGCTCTGGCACGGTGTCAGGAATTTAGACAAGCNCTCTTCCTAATTTGGCCATATCTATCAGGAGATACCTTTCAGGGGCCGAATGAAAGTNCAGTTGTGCAGTCATACGTTTGAGCAGTGGTGCCCTCTGCAGGATACGAGTTAATATTGCATTGAATATACTACAAAAGGATGAGAAACAGACTGACATTTCCAGACAAGGGCCGCTCTATAAAGTATGATTTTATCCCTCTTACTTTTCATATATGGTTGCAAGAACATGGAACACTAAGACTTCACAGGATGGTTGCTCTATTCATTACACACCATGACATTTGCTATTACAACCATATTGTCAGGACAATTTCTTTTTCTAGTCTTTTTTCCACAGCACAGGATGTGGCAGCATCAACTAACAACCGATCAAACAGCCATGTCTTTTGCAGAACGTTAGCTTTCGGATTCTCTTTAAATTAGTAGTGGCCAAAATCAGGGGAATGGTCCTACCAGTAGGTTGCCATAAAAGCTATCAAACTTGTTAGCAAAAACTAGCCACAGGCTTCAGACATGCACACATTTGAAATGTTGATCACTCGGGTAACAAGAAAGCTTTTCCACAGAGGCTTTTTGGTGTACTTAGGGTTGGATTGCCATACACTTAATTTGCATATTCAGGAACTTAAGATAAACCAGCCNCAATCGCCTTGCAGGTCCACCAGAAGAAAAGGACCAACCTCATTTGAGGGACTGCTTTCATTTATTCTTGGACTGAGAGATAGTTTAGCTGTCAACATTTAGGAATAAATAAAATAAAGCATAGCTTTGGAGGAGATATCCACAGACAAATGTGTAGGCAAATAAATGTGTCTCATTTCCCATCTTCCAAAACATCTGATTAGCTGGCAGTTTTAGTCAGACAGAATTCCAATTGGTCAGGTCTCCCATGATAAATACTTNAGAAAAGACACCAGCAGAAGCAGTCTACATCTATACATCTGGGAGCCTTATAGTTGGTAATCCTCAAAGTCATCACAGGACACAACAGTATGGAATATAATAAACAACAGTATACAAAGAGAGGGTCGCTTATTAACATTTTGACGACTTTACATACTGGATGAAGAAAAATATAATAAACTCCAGTTAAGAAAGGGAATATGTTTAATGAGTTCTGATTAAATCATACAGNGTNANTGATAGAGATAAAAAAAATNTATATATACACATTTGACAGTTTTCCCATTTAATATGATCTTGGCAAGAGTGCAAGAAAGTATTTTACAAATCTGTATCCTTTTGGTGTTGCCTAAAATGACTAGTAACAATTATAATGCAGTAAACATCAAGCAGCTGCAATGATTCCTCAGAAATCCATGGAACTGGTGGCCAGATAATCCTTTCTTCCAATTGTGCTGACTTGTTTGGTCTGCATGGCCTCCAATTTGGGACAGTCTGTAATACGATGACCCAAGCCTCCACAAAAAGCACAGCCACGCTCCTCTGTTGAAAGAGACAAGCAATATTATGAAAGTTGCCCCAGCTTATAATTGACACCACATTCACAATTCTGAATGTAGATAAATGTTGCAAGGTTACCACAAAATGACATAAATAATGTGTAGCTAGAAAAAGGCGATGATCTGTGAGCCCAAATAGAGCCCTCTATTTGGAACTTGGAAATAACTAATTTCTATAACTTTATGTCCTAAAAGCAATACTTTGGACATGCACCATGTTCATGTAGGGAATTAAAAATATTACATAAAAACACAGGTCAGTCATGTAAGTTGTATTATGTTTTTTTCATTTTGTCTATGGATTATTTATTGCCGTTTCTTAACAAATGGACAGAGAACATTTATTATTAAGTGTGCAAAATATGTAGAATTTTTGTGTATGATTATATATAAACACACACACACACCACACGTAATTGAGTTCACACCTATTTGGTTTACTGCCTAAGGGCACGCCAAAAGATGACTCATTTCAAACATATAATCTAATAATGAGCAATTAAAGGTGAAAACAGAAGACCTTTATGAAAGTAAATGCTTTAAACTGTTGGCTTTCAAAAATGACTATAGCACAATTCAGAAGGATCAGTAAGGGATGGGTTGGTGATTNCTCACCTCCAATATCCAGCATGGTCTCATCACTGCTGTTGAGTACTTGCAGTACAGGTGGTACACGCTGCTTAGCCTCCATGAGCAGAGCTCTTAAGTCCATCAAAACAGATTCATCTGTGGGAATGGGAGAGTGATTAGCACAACACAATAACTTTCATCAGACACCATCCTTCACTTACATAAACATGAAACACTTACCGCACGCCTTGTTAATGAAGGTGGTGGCGATTCCAGTGTTACCCGATCGCCCAGTACGTCCTATTCTGTGAACTAGATAAAAAAAAATCATAACTAGAATGATATATGAAACAATTCCTGTCTTAATTCAGAGCAAAGCAATAATGACTTTGAGAGTGGGTGGTGTAAATAAAAGGGAGTGGGAAGCTAACCCAAAATATTCAATTGAAGGTGGTGAATGTCTTGGACAGAGAAGAAACCTGTTTATGCTAAAAAACAAAAAAACTTTAATATTTTAAAACAATTGTT
This sequence comes from Platyplectrum ornatum, assembly GCA_016617825.1. NCBI lineage: Eukaryota > Metazoa > Chordata > Amphibia > Anura > Limnodynastidae > Platyplectrum > Platyplectrum ornatum. Next base: position 4,000 of record JABWIB010000833.1, on the reverse strand, counting down.
ACAGCCAAGATATGCTAAAATCATTTAGAAGTGCAACTCTGCCAGTCAGAAGCCTGGCATCATATACCAGATCCAGCATCCCTAAAGTAACTGGAAATAATTCTTTTGTGTTAAATACTGCCCATAGCTCTAAGAAAACAGGTTGCTGGATACAAAATCCAAGTGGGTGCGTGCAACTAANTGCCAATGTTACATATATGTATGAAAAGTGTATGAATGTGTTGACACACATACTAACCATAGTTCTCTATCTCCTCAGGCATATCATANTTGATCACATGTTGGATAGCTGGAAAGTCCAGACCTTTGGAAGCAACATCTGTAGCAACTAAAACATCCTTCTTTTCTTCTCGGAAAGCCTCAATTGCCTTGGTTCTTTCCTCTTGGTCTTAAAAAAAAATAAATAAACCACACAAAAAAAGGTAAGATGCTCGAAAATTAATAAAACCGAGCATGTAAACATCTTAATGTAAGACGTAAATTATGTTATTGCTCATAAGGCAGCATTGCGCAGAAATNGTAATATTAATAAATAACAATTACCTTTTCCTCCATGTATAGCCACTGCCTCTACCCCCTTCAATAGCAGATACTCATGTATTGCATCTACATCTGCCTTCTTCTCTGCAAAGATCAGCACCTGGAACAAAAACACAACACAAAATGAGACAGTCCAATCTGGTGGTTGGATATCTATTTGTGACATGGCAACAATTAACTTTTAATATA
>JABWIB010000832.1:66388-87946 GCA_016617825.1 Platyplectrum ornatum | reverse complement strand
GGATTGGTTAGAAGTTAGAATTTAGGATTGGTTAGAAGTTAGAATTTAGGATTGGTTTGGAAGATAGAATTTAGGATTGGTTAGAAGTTAGGATTAAGGATTGGTTATACATTAGGATTAAGGATTTGTTAGAAGTTAGGATTGGTTAGAAGTTAGGATTAAGGATTGGTTATACATTAGTATTAAGGATTGGTTAGAAGTTAGGATTGGTTAGAAGTTAGGATTTAGGATTGGTCACAATTTAGGATTTAGGATTAGTTAGAAGCTAGAATTTGTGTAGATGTTTGAATTGCTTAGGTGTTAGTATTTAGGATTGGTTAGAAGCTAGAATTTGCTTAGATGTTAGGTTTGCTTAAAATATTAAAGGCTGTTCATGTCTGACACTCTGCAACCTTCTGCATACAGGATCATTGCATTAGTATTTAACATTCTAAAAGTAATACTTAAAGTATAGCAATGTTGATTACGCTTTCCAGTTTTATGAAGAAATAAATATTTATTTTACCTAATGTGAGGTTTCAGGTATTTCAGGCTTATTTTTTTTATCACGTTTGCATTGTCACTAAAGTGCTCACATAATGAATCTCAGTGCCCTCCAATGGTGCTTGGATATAGAAGGCAGCTGCATTGTGCTTGTATATCATTATTATTATTATTATTATTATTATTATTATTATTATTATTATTATAATGAATGCTTATTTATTAGCAGCAATGTACAATAAGGAATACAGACAGAGTAAGTGGGGAAGAGGGGCCCTGCCCACAAGTTTATATTCTAGGAGATTGGGGATTGATATATAGGGGAAATTACACATACACTAGGGAGAACTTAGTAAGCTGCCAAATAACCTACCGGTATGTTTTTGGGGTGTGGGAGGAAACTAGAGTACCTGGAGGAAACCCACACAGACACAGGGAGAACATATAAACTCCATACAGATAACTCCCTTCCAGGAATTGAACAAGATTAGCACTGTGAGGCATCAATGCTACGTGCTGAGCCATCCGTGCTTCGCTGGTTGAATAGTGTACCTAAACAATCTGCCTATATAGATATAGTTGCATGTACGTTACAATCACTTAGAGACTTCCCATTATTTATATTCAGAGTCACAGGACGCAGGACACATCCTTTTTCCCTTCTACTCTGGATCAGCCCTATAGTGTTTATACAGTGTATAGATAGTATAATTATACCAGTATATTTGCCACAATATGATACAGCGAGCTTTCATAGATCATTAATATAATCAGCGATATTTAGCACAAATGTTCAGAAGTTTCCAAAGAACATTTTGAAGTTCTTCATTTCTTAAGCTATATATCAAGGGATTAAATAAGGGAGTCCCCACGGTGTATAACATTGATAAGTATTTTGTCACAATAGGAGAACTTATTTGGTATGGCACCATATATATTACAATAAGTGGACCATAATAGGAGCACACGGAAGTCAGATGAGAGCTACAGGTGGAGAAGGCCTTCTTTCTCCCCGAGGTAGTTGAGATCTTGAGGATGGTAATAAATATACTTATATAAGTCCATATGATAAAGGAAAACATGGAGGCCACAACAGGGATGGAGAGGACCACAACTTCTATTCTCACGACAGAGGTGTCGGAGCAGGAAAGATCCACAAGAGGTGCGAAATCACAGAAAAAGTGGTCAATGATGTTTGGACCACAAAACTGCTGTTGACATAAAAGACCAATTGTTATTAAGACAACAGTAAAGCACAAGAACCAGGACACCATGACAATGTCACGACAAAACTCAAGGTTCATCATATCTGAGTAGCGTAGTGGGTTACAGATGGCCAGATACCGATCGTAGGACATTATTGTGAGAAGAAGAGACTCTATGCTGCCTGAGGCAATGTAAACATAGAACTGAATGACACATCCAGCAAAAGGCACCATGCCGCCATTCTTCAATAGTATATGAAGAAGGTTAGGAGTGATATTGGAGGTAAATAAGATTTCAGATATAGAGAGATGTTTCAGAAAGTAGAACATTGGATACTGGAGGCGTTGACTTGTTGACACAAGAATCACGATCAGAAAGTCCCCGATTAAAGTTATAATATAGGCAGCCAAGATAAGAACAAAAAATACAACATTGTAAGGTTCCTCATACTGGAAGCCTAGTAGAAAGAATTCAGTGACGGCTGATGTGTTACGGGTCATGCTTCTAAATAACGTAACAGCGGCCGTAGAGGTAACGGTGGATTTATATCTGACTGGTCATTGTCTGGAAAACGATAAACACAAAGAAATGATGATTTCATATGACGTTATCAAAGTGACAAATAATGGAGAGTATCAGATCCCAAGCAACTCCATGCAAGTCATGGGAATGAAGATGTTAATGCAACAACAACAGAACACAGGTGTAATAAAAATACCTTAAAATAAAAGTTTTACAGAAATGCTATAAACATTTCCTCAACAGCTTTCAACTTCAACAATATTACTATAATAATATTTTATTTACTTATTATTTTCTTTTACTTATTAGGATATTTTTATTTATTTAGTTTTCACATTTTCTCATACAAATTATTCTTCTACTTGTTTTTTAGAACTAGTTATTTAGAATAACAGTTTCTGATATGTTCCCTTTCCATAGCAATTGAAATGTAATTGCAGTAGTTCACTGATTGTGTGAGTACTTTATAGACTATGTGAATGTAACAGAACAATTTTAATGAAATTATTATGAATTAAACAACCAAAATGAAGCACAGTATTAATTCATAATTCACTCAGTGATTCATAATTCATTGAATGATTCATTCCCCTGCCTATAGTGTTGTGTTAAGTTAAAATGCTAAAACACCGGGCTAATAAAGGCTATTATAAGTTGTCACTCAACTTAATGAACATGCCCCGTGGCTGAACATGTTTAACCAGTGCACTATTCCCTGTATAATTTCAGTTTTACTTTAACTTCGTCTATGTAATTGGGATGTTTATGAAAACATACTCCTCTATATGTGGAGTTGTGGATATCCACAAAATGACTCTTCTATCTACCCCAAGCCTCCTCACTCCATAAAGATTAACAATACATACCCCACCAAGTCCCACCACTGAGGATGTGAAAGGGCAAGGAAGAGCACCCAAAAATGATACATAAAGTGATACATAGTATCTACAAGGACACACTAGAGCAACTAAATATGTACAGCTTGGAGCAGAGAAGGGAGAGGGGTGATATAATAGCAGCTTTCACATATATCAAGGGATGTCACCAGGTGGAGGAGGGGGCATTATTCAGAGAAAGAGGTGTAGTAGAACATGAGGGCATGCATATAAACTGGAGGGTGGTAGGTTCAGGGGAAATGTGCGAAAGAATTATTTTACTGAAAGGGTAGTGGATAAGTGGAATAGCCTCCCATCAGAAGTGGTGGAGGCTAATACTACAGAACAGTGTAACCATTGAGATAAATATAAGGGTATTCTGGGTCTCAGACACAATAGAGAATAACATGATGTCATTAAAGTTATAGATACACAACTGGAGACTGGATGGACCATGTGGTTCTTATCTGCCGTCATGTCTGTCTGTTTCTGGTTATAGATTCCTATGTAGTCTAGTTGCACAGGGCGTAGAGCTCAGACAAAACATCATATTATATAATAAACATATAAACATACCTTCTGCAAGGAGTAAATGGTCACCATAACACATGAAGTGTGACAAGCAAATAAAATATCCTAATGAATAGTGAACGTCATTATTTCTGCTTGTATTTATACTGTGCTGTTATTCATCTATAGGGGCTACTAATCATAAATGGAGCTGAGGAATACACTGGAGTGTAATTAGTGAGAATAATGAGAATAACAGGAGATTCATGGCTACGCTGTATGTGTACAATAGTTATCAAACATCTGAGCACACCCTCTGCGATAGAAAATAATCTAGTTTATCTTCCATTCTGCTACTGGTGTATGAATGGAGAATGATACAAATTAAAAAATGATATGATTATAGAACACTTTACATAGTACCCGCCAGCAGCAGCTCTTTGCAGAGTCTGGGGGCGGAGCTTGTGAGTGCGAATGACAGGCTCCGTCCGGCCCTCGGATATGGATAGGTATGACGGGACTGCCTGCGCGGATCTCAGGTGAGTGTGCTGGAGCCGGAGGGATCTGCTGACCGTCTGTGACCGGAAAATGCTGCTGCTCCATCTATCCCATTGTTAATCCGGCCGTGGTGTGAGTGTGAAGTTTTACTGCTCCAGAGCCGTTGGCATTATGAATGGTCATTTAATGCCTTTAAACATAGTACTCCACTCATAAAAATAAGTATGTTTCCCTTCGCACCTTTCCCATAGCACAATGGATCACAATACATATAAGAGTTGGGTTTCTGTCCTTTTATATATCATTCTTCTGCTTTGTAATATGTATCTCCTTATCAAGTTCCCTTATTTTTCAAAAATAAAAAACCATCCCTTTTCTCTTGGCAATACTTGCTACCTCTTTAGTAGACCAAACAAACTTCCTTCTTCTTGTGGGTTCTCCAAACTTCCTTATACAAGTTCCTGTTGCTCTCAGTAATAAACATTTTAACTTCTTTCACTATTTTTATCTTCTCTACTAGTGAAAAAAGGATACTTTAAATTATTAGCGACACTAAATTTGCCTTACACATTGCTAATTACTGTATATAGTTTTTTAAAAAAATATTAATGTCCTACATGTGCTATATGTTACATTTGATATTTTCATTGGTGCTTCATAATAATAAACAGTAATAATAATAATAATAATAATAAAATAACTGGAGTCTTTGAAGGCAAAGACAGGCTATGGGACACTTAGTAAGTTGCTGCACCTGATCATGATATCAGTGACTGATGGATTAGGGACTACAGATATCTTATCACAAGTTCCCATGGGCCAAGAGTGTGGAGTTGAAGGCACAATATTATTATTACTATTATTATTATTATTATTATTATTATTAACGTTTATTTATAAGGCGACACATAGTTTCCGCAGCAGTGTACCTAGTGATAGTACATACATAGGGTACATTGGGTACTGTGTAACAATACAATAACAAACATGAAATCATATATAGCATGGGGTATAATGCTATAGCACACAGTAGCAAATATGGAAAACATACATAGCGTGAGTATGTAGGGTCTTCCCGACGGTCGGGAAGTGTATAATATAGACTCACCTTGATAAAGTCTGGATAGACGAAACGCGTCGGTGGAGTGGTGGCAATAAAGGGTTCGTTTTCTGTTATGTGCAGTGTCCGATAGCTCCCATTCCCATACAAGCCTTGGGGCCCCATATGAGTATTGGCCTGTATGTAAACGATCTAGGGGTGGGCGTTTGAAGTGTCATTTGTACATAGGAACCCAGAAGATTTTATGTTTTCTTTTAAAATTAAATTTTAATTTTTTATTGAATAAAACAAACAATACATGAGAATACCGCTTCCACTGCCCCTTATTCCCACGGGGTAAGAACCGGAGAAGCAGGAGGGGAACTTCTGAGGAGAAAGCTGAGTTTCCGGGACGCGGTGGAGACTACATACCGGTGCAGCACTCAAGCAGATCTGAGACACCTGGAGAACAAGGGGAACACTGAACAAACAACAGATTACGAGGCAGTATACCGAGGAAAGAGAGACGGACACGAAAGACTGACGGCTGGAGCACGGACGCCGGGGAGCACCAACATATACAACGTCTGAAAAAAGAAGATGAAAATGTGAGTACCCTATTATAGGGTTAATTTGAGCATTTATCGTTACACTCTTCACGAGGTTGCTGTCTTTGTTGCCCTTCTTTTATTACATGTGGGACACCTGATTATTGATCGAAATTACTGAGGATCCTCTGTACCGTGAATAGAGTAAAAACTTCAAGAACTTTGTTGAAACGAGGAAATGAAAATTTAGAGACTAATAAAACAAACAACACACGAGAATACTGCTTCCATTGCCCCTTATTCCCACGGGGTAAAAATCGGAGAAGCAGGAGGGAAACCTTTGAGGAGAAAGCAGAGTTTCCAGGATGCGGTGGAGACTACATATCGGTGTAACACTCAAGCAGATCCGAGACACCTGGAGAACAAGGGGAATATTGAACAAAGAACAGATCACGAGGCAATACATCGAGGACAAAGAGAGACGGACACGTAAGACTGACGGCTGGAACGCGGACGCCGGGGAGCACCAACACATACAACGTTTGGAAAAAGAAGATAAAAATGTGAGTACCCTATTATAGGGTTAATTTGAGCATGTATCGTTACACTCTTCACGAGGTTGCCGTCTTTGTTGTCCTTCTTTTATTACATGTGGGTCATCTGATTATTGATTGAGACTACTGAGAATCCTCTGTACCGTGAATAGAGAGAAAAAACTTCAAGAACTTTTGTTGAAATGAGGAAATGAACATTTAGAGACTGTAAGAATTTATCATATTGTGTCATCTATACGTGCTACCTTGTCTTCATATACACACATTTTTGATATATAGTTTGTTGTTTGTTTGTTTGTTGTTATATAACATTGAAGTGAGATTAGGGGGAGTGGAGAGTCCCTGCTGAGGATAAGGAGCGAGTAGTAAGCGCCACCATCTAGATAACCATAGTTAATACACTCCAAAGTGTATAATATACTACACTGAAGAAAGACAGGAGGAAGGGGATATGGGCAGGTGAATAAGTATCCCACTCACTAAGTATACCACTCACGTTTTGGACACTTGTTTTCCTGCACATCAGAATGTTGTCGCTCCACTGCTTCTGTATTGACTTCTCCTGGGTCAGGGACTCGATTTTCTATCTTTTTAGAAGATGTTCCTCTGAAAAAAAGTAAATATAGTGAAGCCTGTAAGCTCAGTACATTTCACAATAAGCTGTTACACTCAAACTTTATTTCTCAGTAATAAAGTGTGCTTCTCAGTATATCTCATCTGCTATCCCACCGTCTCGCTATACTCCATCAGTCTCTTTACACCTACAAAAGGTGCTCAAATAAAACAAAAGAATATCACAGTGCCATCTGTGTCACAATACGAATTAGAGTCTTAGATTCCTACGCAAGAAAAATGTTTCTTGATTTTTGTGCCTGTAAAACAATCCTATGTTTTCACCTTATTGGTTATTGATCCCTCTCACGATCGTCTCTGAGCTCCTCCGAACCAGTCACTCGTGTCTTCGGGGGAAAGACGCATTAATATGGTGCCTCCACGTGGTTGGAATTTTTGATCCCTCTCCTGATCGTTTTTGAATTCCTCCTGACCACACGCCACGTGATTTCAGTAAAATAAATTTGCTGGGATTAAATACTGTTATCTTTTCAATAAAGATCTTCCATCTTATAAATCTATCTTTATTACTTCAATAAAGGTATTGAAGCACTAAAATTTATGATAACAGAGCCTGAATATAAGAGAAACAAATAAAAATAGATTCATTCTGGAGAATAATTTATTCTGGTTTAAGGATGAATTATATATCCAAACATCAGGAACAGCAATGGGGACCAAGATGGGCCCAGCATATGCAAATATCTTTATATAGTGGTTGGTATACAAACACCCTAAATCTAAGGACCATCTAAAAATGTACCGTAGATATATAGATGATGTGATCATGATATGAGATGGCGAGGAGGAACAATTAAAAAAATTCTTGGAGGATCTGAATAAGAATGAGATGAATGTACAGTAGGGATATGAAATTAGTAAGGAAAAAGTCAACTTTTTGGACTTGACGGTAATGGGAGAGACGAGAAGATGATAACTCAGACATATAAGAAACCAAGACACCAACTCATATAAACCTAGAGGAATTACCCACCACCCAAAATGGTTAAGTTCAGTTCCTTTAAGCCAGTTCACAAGACTGAAGAGGAATTTTACGGAGGATGAAACATTCCTACAACAGGGAGAAGATTTAAAGGTACAATTCCATAGAAAAGGGTACAAAACTGGCCCCCCATATATTTACAGGTTTCCACAGATGTGGTACCTGTGGAGTATGTAAAGCAGTAAAAATGCAAAATAAAAAAACATGGAGATAACAATCAATGGCCAAACTACTAACAAGATACAAGAATCTGATTACCTGTCATTCAAAAAATTTGAGGGGCATTAAATCTGGAAATTTGAATCATTTACATTTCAAAGAACATCATAACAATAAAATAGAGAAGATTAAATAAAATGGTGGGGATTAAAAAAGTTGAGAGTCATTGGAGGAAAAACTTCATAAACTCAAATGGTTTTTATGAAATATGCATATGCATGAGTCACTTTGAAATTGTATAACACATGGTAATTCACAAAAGTTTATTGGGATAGTATATACATGTGAATAGTGGCATGTACTTTTGAAAAGTTAGGTTATATCATATAATCGGAAGAATGAAAATGTATATATTATTGTTGATGATGTCGCTATAAGTTAAGAGGCACGAATTGCTATATTCTAAATATTGGGAAAGATACACTTTCAACTATGAACTTAAGTACATTAGGAGACAGGATAATAATAAATATGCAGAAAACATCACTATGAACAATACCTAGGAAATTCTAGGAAGGATGCAAGAGATGACGTCAAGAGGTGTATTTAAACAAACATGGACTTCCGAGCCACACTTGCCTTCAGAAAGGCGTAAGTCAAAACACATTGGTGTGTGGTATTAAAGGTGTCAGTATAAGCGGAACCTATTCTCCATCCCTATACAGGTGGTATTATTGTGGGACCACTTTCTGTATTGACCTATGTGTTATAACATCTAGGGGTGTGGATAACGGACATCCGCGATATAGACGTTAAATTGTTCTTAAAGATATTTTAATTAAAATATATTTTATTGAAATAATAAAGATGGATTCATGAGATTGAAGATCTTTATTGAAAAGATAACAGTATTTAATCCCAGAAAAAAAAATACTACAAATCTCCATTGACTTCTGTTATATTCAGTGTCTCCATACCGCCACTTCTAAATGTCCATACCACCACTTCTAAATTTCCACTTCGACCACTGATCTTCCTTCAATCTCCCTGTTTAGGGAATTTAGGCCCAGGACTCTGAACTATTAAATTTAAATAAGCCTGATTTGTCCATTTTAAATTGGGTGTACATTGTGAAAATATGACCATATTGATTTTATTCAATACACTTTGATTATCATGCGTACAGGATGCATTACTCACATAAAGGTGGACATAACCCATTTGTAGTTTATAGTTTGGGCATGTTCCTCCAGCTGACCTCTAACCAGGGCCGTACACACAATTTCATCTTGATTATTTGCCCTTATGTCATGTCCTATTACTGCTATAATAGAAGATTACTAGCACAGTTACTTCTTGGCTCTCCATTAATCGTGAATTGACGGATATTTTATTGGGCTGTAAGAGGGCACGCTAGATCATTTTTATTTTTATATTTAGATTACTTAATGAATATCCTATTACTAACTTTATCCAATAATGCTTACCATTTAATTGCTGTTGCCGGACCAGTATAATATACAAATATATTATTAGTGACCCCATTTTGTTCTTTTTAATATTTCACTATTTCTTTTTTTTACCTATCTCTACCTATATCATAGTTATTTTCATCATTTTCCTATAGTGCTTTTAGTTTCATAACAATAAAGAGATTATTTATATTTATTATTATTGTAGTGCAACCTAATATATACCCATCTACAATTTTTCTTTGCCAATTCTGTGGTATACTTTGGGTATGGATAGCCCCCTGTAACTAAATGACTATAATATTGTTAGATCACTAATTTGTGTGACACATAATATTTGTGGATAGGAAAGATGATTATATTTAACTTCACCCTAGCAGTGTGATCGACTTGATATTTGCCTCAGTAACAGGGCATGGACAAAGACATTGGGGTATATTTACTAAGCAGTGAGATTGCAGTGAAATTGGAAAGTGGGGATGTTGTAGCAACCAATCAGATTGGAGTTCTCCAGTGTGTAAAATTAAACCAAGAGCGTGAATCTGATCACTTTCCAATCTCACCGCTTAGTAAATATAGGTATAAAATAAAGGTATTATTATATTTTTTTAATAAAGGTATAAAAATGTTGCTTATAGTTCGTGATGACAGCCCAGGTCAACATGGAGAAATATTTGTTTTCTAGCAGGATAAGTTTATTTGCATTCATTCTGGCTCAGACAAATGAAGTCTGGATCAGATCCTGTCTGCTTACATGTGTATAATTGCACCAATGTTAAGCAGATGACATGACTCAAACCGAATCACTCAAATCACTCAAAATGAGAATTACACCCAACCCAAACTTACATAGTAATGCCCCGTACTGCCCTACAAGTATAAGGTGTTTATCTACAAATAATACATTATTACACATATGTATATTTATTCTGGAAAAACACAATGGTCACTAATGTGCTAAAAACATGAAACAACCTAACACTACAGCCTAAATAAAACCTAAATAAAAATGATTTATGGCGCTTAAGAACTCCATCCACACTGTGATGCAGTTATGAACAACACTTAGACATTCATATGGTCCATAGTAAATGACTTGACATGATAAAGTTAACTTCTTTATTGTTAATCAATGCACTAAATAACAACTGGTATATCAACAAGGGTACCAAGTCAACCAATATATGGTTTACAGTGTGCATCCTCCCCCACCACCACTCTATATGAGACACTTTTGGTTAACAATTACATCAATCCTCCAATGTTTCTTATGTCCACATTTATGATCCTCAAATGTTTTGTCCATCCTTATGCAAGATGTTTTTTTGCTCTCTCCTGTTCATGTCACTCAGGATGTTCTCTGGTCTCTCCTGACAAGGTCTATCAAGATGTTCTCTGATCTCTCATGCCAATGTTTCTTAGGATGTTCTTTGCTCTTTCATGACTCTGTTTCTCAAGATGTTCTCTGCTTTTTCATGTCCATGTCTCTGAGGATGTTCTCTTCTCTCTCATGTCCATGTCTCTCAGGATTTCCTCTGCTCTCTTATGTCCAAGTCGCTCATGATGTTCTCTGCTCTATTGACCACATCTCTCAAGATGCTCTCTTGAACATGTCTCTCAAGATGTTCTCTGCTCTCCCCAATAATGTCTCTCAATATGTTCTCTGATGTCACCTGACTACTTTTTTCAAGATGTTCTCTGCTCTCTTGACCATGTCTCTCAAGATGTTCTCTGCTCTCTTGAACATGTCTCTCAAGATGTTCTCTGCTCTCTTGACCATGTCTCTACAAGATGTTCTCTGCTCTCTCCACCATGTCTCTCAAGATGTTCTCCACTCTCTCCTGTCTCTCAAGATGTCCTATGCTCTTACTTGGACATAAAGTATTCAACCCAACATTCTGTCAACATAACAACTTTGACAATAGAAACTTGATCAGTTAAATCTGTCTGACTTTCAATGCTAAAAGAATAACTGCAAACTTTATACATCTTATGTTTCAGATCCTATAAATACAGTGTGTCCACTTACATATTTCACCCAAAACAGGGGAAACCCCTATATATGGTGATATCATCATTTATAGCACACTTTTTTATTTGGTCAAAGTTTCTAAGAAGATTTACTTGTCATTTATAAGATACTTTCACTACATTTTCCGCAAGATTTACTGTTAATAAATGGTGGCATCAGCTACATTTATTACACACAGCAGGAGTTGCTTCCCAGAGCAAGTGGAATAAATAAGGCTAATGATACCCATTCATTACTCAAAGAGGGAGGCATCCGTCAGAGCTGTAGTAAAAGGATCTTATAAATGGTATGTAATCCTGCACTACATGGCAATTTTACAGCTTTACATTGCATGTTGAGAAAGATACACCATGCAATGTAAAGGAGCATCTGGACACATCTGTATATATGTATAATTAATAAAAATAGTATTTGAAAGCACAATACTCATCTATTTGTCTACATTTTTGAAGCTTATTAAATTACCCATGATGGTTCTCATCTCCTGATTTCTCAGACAATATATAATCGGGTTAAACAATGGGGTCACTACAATGTACATTAACACAATAATTTTGTTTTTAGACAATGAGTGTCCTTTAGCAGGGACCAGGTAGATGGCAAGAACAGTACCATAATAGAGGGTCACAACGGAGAGGTGGGAACTACATGTGGAGAAGGCTTTGTTCCTTGCAATGGAGGTGGAGATACCAAGAATGGTTATGAACACATATACATAACTGCTAAGAATTAAAACAAACGGAATTACGGCTATGGGAAAAGAGAGGACCAATATGTCTATCTGTAAGCTCTCTTTGTGTGAACAAGAAAGTTCTACGAATGGAACAAGGTCACAAAAGAAATGGTCAATGATTTTTGGTCCACAAAATTTCAGTTGACAAAGAAAAACGAGTGTTATCATAGTGATTAAAAATCCAGAGACCCAGGAAAGGATGGAGAGACAGTGCTGACTATTAGAGTGCATGATAGTGGCATAGCGCAAAGGGTTACATATGGCCAAATATCTGTCATAGGACATTACAGTGAGGAGATAGCACTCAGTGCTTCCTAGAGCAAGGTAAAGGTATGTCTGAGTGATGCAGCATATTATAGAGATGGTGGCTCCTTCCAGCCATATGACACGCAACATGTTCGGAACAACGGTGCTCAAGAAGGCAATTTCCGTTAATGACAAATGTTTGAGAAAGAAGTACATTGGAGAATGGAGACTCCGTCTTGTTGAAACCAATGTGATAATCATAAGATTGAGTGTCAGTGTGATAACATAAATTATTAGGATCAGAAGAAAGAAGAAAGTCTTGAAGGAGTTAAGTCCTGGAAATCCCAAGAGTAAGAACTCAGTTACTGTTGTCTGGTTATCGTCAATCATTATTACTCTCTGCAAAATATGAACATAACAGTCATTTCGACAAAAGAACAGTGGTAATAGATTGAAAATTTAACACCAATATGATTTATATTCACAAAAGTATTTGGAAACTGCAAAACCATAGTTTGGATAATTTTATATCTTGAAATATATATTGAAAACAAATTATTATGTAGAAACTTGGAAAGTGACGGCAGAAAAGCGCCACATGGCCCTTCTAGTCTACCCATTTATGTATCAGGTAAATGGAAAAACTGCACTCATTTATGCTTATCTGTTCTGAACCAGTGGCATGTGGTACTGGTGGTATGAATAGCCCCGTCTGGTGGTACACTGAGCAGCAAGAACTGAATTTTATCTAAGAGCTATAGCAGCTGGAAGAGAATAAATGTAAAAGACACAAAAAAATTAATTAAAGTTAATCTTCAATAAAATGTTTTCTGTCAGTTGCTTTTATAAACTCATATCTTTGTAATGTTTTCTGTCAGTTGCTTTTATAAACACAAACACATATCTTTGTAATGTTTTCTGTCAGTTGCTTTTCATGAACACATATCTTTGTAATGTTTTCTTACCATAAAATGCTAAGAATTTAGAAGAGCGTAACATGTTCTGCAGCATATCTGACGTCCTTCTCTCGATGTCTCCATTACATACAGTAAGACTGAGGATAAATGCCTATGAACGTTTTACTTGGGATTTTATATGTTTGTAAAGACTCAGAAATGATTCCCTGTAGATGGCATCGTGTTTTGGCAGTTAATTAATTACCTAGGGGTCCAAATCACTGATGAACCATGTTGTCATCTTCTAATGACATATATCAATGTTTAATATATAAATATAGAATTCGGTTCTTATGTAATAATTATATATTCATGTTTAGATTTTTGTAGCTCAAAAAAATGTAAATGAACCAGTGTTGACTGAAGACATATGTTACAAAGTGTGTGGCCTTGGCGAATCGTTAGTATACCTATGTCTACATTTCCTATTGCATGCAAACACAGGAGGAATGTTTGCATGTGTGAATGCATTGAGAGTAAATATTTACCATGTGCAATGTCCTGTCTTTCTAAGTACTTTTAAACTGGTTCACATCAGGGCTTAAAGCGGGCCGGTATATACCGGTATGGTATACCAGCACCACTTCTCGCACTAAGCCCCGCTCCTTCTATAAGCCTTTCAGTACAAAAATAATGGGTCCTGAGGGGACTCGGCCTATGCAAGGGGGCAGACTTAACGCTATCCCGCAACCTTAAAATTGCAACTTGCCCTGGTTCACATTAAAAACAACTTTAAAAATACCATACTGTAGGTTCTGTGGTCGAAATACTTTCACACCATGGGGCTAATTCAGCCCTGCGTCTCCTCCAGCCAGGCTGGAGGAGACACGAATCTTCGCCGATCTGCGCATGCGCATGGCATGGAGTCGGGCGCAAAGCCCGACTCTGTGCCTCTGTGACTCCGCTCCATGCAAATGAGAAAAGGGGCGTTCCACGCCCTTTTCTCATTTGCATGTGCCCCTTTAGCAGGAATAAGCCCTGAGAGGCAGGTTATGTCCTATGGAAAATTACCTGCCTCATTACCTGTAAAAAAAAAGTTTCAAATAAAGTAAATGTAATAAAAAAAAATATTAAATAAAGTGTGTCTGTTTTTTTTAAAATGTAACTAATATTTATTTATTAATTATTATTTATTTATTTATTTATTTTTCGCGAGTGCGGCTTTCATGCTCGCAGCGTACCCTGCGAGTGTATACACTGGCAGAGGCTCCGGACACAGCGTCCGGAGCCTTTGCGGTTATTTACATAGCACAGGGAAGCGGGGCATAAGGCATGTCCCTCTCCCTGCGCTCTATTCAGAGCTGCGTGGTGGGATAGGGTGGAAACAATTTCTATGCTGATGCAGCCCCCTCTCCCCCTGCTGTACCCCATACCTCCCCAAGGAAAAAAAGGTCGTGATCTATGCAAATCATTCCCAACGTCCCTCTCCCGTACTGTACATCTGCTTACTATGGATGAACAGGGTTCGACGTCCAATATATGTCAAATGAAACTAAGAGCTTGAATCGGATTGGTTGCTATGGACAACATCCCCACTTTTCAATCTACCAGCAATCTACCTGCTAAGTATATTTAGGCCCAAAAGTCTGCAGTATAGGGGTGGGGCCGTGACTTCTGCAAATTCCGCCCAAAGCCACGCCCCTAAATGGAAAACCATAAAATTGCTATGAATGGGTAGACGTGACACCACTAAGGCCTGACTATTCATAGTGCCAATAAGGCGAGAGGCAGTTATTTAAAATCCCCTTGGGATACCGGGAAAATTAACCGAAATCCAAGAGTCTCCTGGACATTCCAGGAGAATTGGCTACCCTTATTTGTATACATACTTATTACAACGTATTGTGGATGTTCATTGTGGATGTGTTTAAGTGTATATTGCATATATTATGCCCTGTTAATGATTGAATATGGTTAAGCCCTTTGACCTGTTCTATTTATATGACAGTTTGACTCAACAGGCCACAGCTGCCACCATCCCCTTCTAAATAATACACCTGAATACAACCCAAACCATAGTTCTGATGTCTCTTTGTCTGAGTTATATTAGGAGATCTTTTGGATCTCTGCTGTGGTGTTGGTCTGCATAACCAGAAGTCCACACACTGAAAGGTACCTAATTCCTTACCCTTATAATCCCTCTTACATCAGAATCAGGCCCTAAGACCCATTCCTTAGACTTTCTTATCTCTTCGCTAACATTGAAATCATCGAGAAACATGTCAGAACTCTAAAAGTACTGAAATCTAGAGCTTGTGGATGTAGATCCGCGTTGTGGCATGTGCGTAATCATGGATTGGTGAGTGGTTTTCAGAATGTTGTATACGTTCATTGTACCCCCTGTAGTAGCATGTCTACAATGCCCCCTTTTAGGGAGTCTGAATCAGATCAGTTGCTATCAAGTTGGGGTAAGTTGCATTCAGATCGGGTAGAAACTCAGTCATGCCCCAATCATGAGCGTTTAGAAGAAAAGGGAAATCCAAGTGAAATAACATTTCAATTTTTAATTAAAGGACAAACATATAAATATATATAAAAATCTGACACACTTTGTGTCGTTTATTTAGTAATTATTCCTAGTCATCTATCACACATATACAAGGGGATATACAGGTTTGATTTCAACGTGCCTCAGGTCTTTTGCCAGAAATCTTTAAAACAACGCACTCCCATGAGGCAACATTAGACATTTGCCTATGAAACTGGGCTCGTGGGGTCAGCAGCCATGGCACAGAGGACAATAGAACAAGTGATAAATATATTTGGTTGGTAAAGGAAGGTAATGGTAAAGAGAGTGGGGAGGGTAAATGTTTTACCAAAGGTATCCATAGACCTAGCACTGACCTGGTATGAGGCACTTTATAAAGATAAAATCTGACATTAACATTAACAGTAATCTGCTACTTTATGACTTATTTTATATTTATTAATTTTCCCATGGTGGTTCTCATTTCCTGATTTCTTTACATTAAAACTATAACCTTGTTTTTAGACAATGAGTGTCCTAATACAGGGACACAACGGAGAGGTGGGAACTACACGTGGAGAAGCAGCGTCCCAGGAACACTACACTCTGCACACTGTATACACATTCCTCATGACAGCTTGCACTAAATTATTTTGTGATATATGGCCCCCTGCCTGGTCGCACATAAAGATGAGTAAATCCCCCAAAATCTATCTTGCAGCTCTGCTCACCTTTTGTCTGTCTTCCTCCACCGTGATAACATTGCAGCAACGGTTTGAGATTATAACCAACCAAAACAACTAGATCGATGGGGATAATTTGACCTATGTGGTTGTGTGGCCACCACTAGATTGTCAGCTAAGCCGAGTTTGCTTGTGGTAGAATTAAACACCTCTAGGAGGACAGGACCGGTGACTTAAAGTGAAAGTGGAATACTCACAACAGAAATGTAAATAAATGTGTAAAGAGTAAGGAACACTTCTTCAGCATCTTCGTATATACATATTCCTAAGTTCATAATGGACTTGTTTAGAGCACGTTAAGAGGAGTTCCAATAATGTTGTCTATCCATACTATATGCAATAAAAAACAGGTCTGTAAAATAGTCATAACACTTGTATCTAGAACTAGTGTCAGGATCAAAGTGTGAGCAGGATAAGATGTAAAAGATCATGAAGTATAAAAAAAAAACTAAATGTCAGGGTCATAGTGATGGTGGGAAGGAGGTCAAGCTTCTGTTCCTAGAGAGGTGGTGGGTGGGGTAATGATTAAATAGGGAGTGAAACGCTAATATCACTGAGAGTGAGAGTGATAGTGAGAGTGTAGGAAGGACCAAGAAGAATATGAATTATTAGTGTCAATGCCAAAGAGCAGAGATAGATGTAAGGAGCAGGAAGGGAAGAAGTACTTAGTGTTAGGGTTATAGTGCAGGTGCAATGAAGGGATGAGGTGGCCAGATAATCGGGTGGGTCGAGGGAAGTTTAAAGGTTGCAGTTGACAAAATGAAATGGATTATTTGGATTTTTCAGGCAGATGTACGGTTTCAAACATAATAAATTACTGATGATATAAATACCCAACGCTTACATCAACACGGTGTTCAAAAAGTTCAGTAGAGAAAAACAGCGCAATCAAATATATTTCCTGATGATATTATTATAGACTAGGCAGAGAGAAATACAGTTTTACATAGAAAGACACACAGTTACATATATAGTAACCTGAACCCAGTATCCATATTCAGTTCTCCCAACATGGCCTCCTCAGACCATCTGACCTTTGAGTGGAAAGTTGTATTTATGCCAGAAATGTCAAGGAGGAATCTCCCTCCATCCATCTTGCAGAAACACACCTCTTTAAGGTATAAATGTTACTTTCCTTTGAATACCAAATGTCCCTTTTTTGGTCTTTTTGTAATGTAATGAAGATATAAAGAGGCTATTCATTATTTGGTGTGTAGGAGACATGATTCTTCTGTTTTGGTTTACTTTGAAAACCGGTTCCCTTGGCAGTCATGCAAAATGTTATTTGTTTCTCAATAGCAGGAAGAGCATCTGCTTGGCAAAGTAGTTTTTCTGGTTTGTAATAGACAAGAGCCTAAATTTACTAATGTACCGTCATCTGTGCAGGCGCCGTTCCCATTGCAGACAACCCGGGACCGGTAAAACCCTGCTTATGGCCAGATAGTAAAGCCGTGCCACACCCGGGTAATAAAGCTCAGTGTGACCTGGATATTATGTATATATAAATATTCATAACTGTTTGTAGCTTAATCTAATCATAACTCCAAGCATATCATAAGGTATAAAATCATACAAGTTATGCACAGTCCGAATATGATAATATAGTATAATATAGTAATATAGTAATTATCTGTACATTCATAGTGAGCATGCCCATAACCAGGACTTACCATCATGATGCTAATCATAGAGAATTTGTTTTCTGTATGATCACAATTGTGTGCATTACACTTACCTCCAACCCCATAAGCACAGATTTAGGCAAGGTGGGTGAGTTATGTATTGTGCCTACCTTGACCTCGGCTGAGGACAACAGTGCACTGCATGCATAGAAGTCAAGGTATGGTGCACAATACAGAACTGTCAATTTTTTTTCCAGAGGACTGCAACTGTATTGTAGGAACTGAGAAAACTGTATTTGTACAGAATACAGAAAAGTACACAATACACTGACTTAAGCCCAGTGGTATCTAATGCCCTTAATATAAAAGTCCAAGGCCTAAATTCACTAAGCGGAGAGTTTGCTGGTGAATTTGAAAGGTGGTGAAGTTGCCCATAGCAACCAATCAGATTCGAGCTCACATTCTCCAGTATGCAAAATGAAACTGAGAGCTTGGATCTGATTGGTTGCTATGGGCAACTTCACCACCTTTCAAATTCACCAGCAAACTCTCCGCTTAGTGAATTTAGGCCCAAAGCCTTAATCAACCCAACATAGAACCTTAGAAGAACACGTCTATTTTCCAATATAAAACAGGACTAATTGCCCAGGTGTCTGGGTTACCCAAGTATAGTGCCACTATGGCCAACAGGCTCTGAACGTGGTAGTGCAAGTGCTAGCGGGACTGGGAGTTACCGTATTTATTTGTTGTTAATAGGAAACTGGGATTTGTTCTCAGATCGGCTTGGTGAAACATACATCATTAAACATGATATCATCACAGGGGTTAAGGTTAACAAGGTTAGTAAGGTTAACCTTATAGAATACCGGAATACCAACGGTCTCTAATGAAGTTAAAAAGATGCTGGAATTAGATGTGATTGAGGAGTCGCAAGGTGAGTGGTGAAGTCCTATTGTGCTTATTCTGAAATCAGACTGGAGCTTACGCTTGTGTAATAATTTGCGAAATAAAATATGGTGTATATGATTGATGCCTACCCAGGGCCGCCATCAGGGGCCCACTCCCCCACACCCCGGCACCCTGTACTGGTGTGCAGGCCCCTGTTAGCACCATGCCTGAACTCACTTAGATGCCAATATTGGTGTATAACTTAGTTTAAATAGGCCCGGCGGCCTCCCGCACTAACGTTCTGATGTGACATCCTGGTGTCACATGGGGGGAGTCCCGGCCCCAGGTGATCATGACAGTGGCCTTGTTCCAGACAATGAAGGGTAAAATTCTAAGGCCCCAAAGACAGTATGCTTCTACATATCTGGAGGATGCGGTGATCCATAGTGCTTATTGGGAGTCCCACTTACCCAGTGTTTGATTCTATGCGGGTGCCAGGACTTACTATAAATGCAAAGAAATGTTTCGTAGGGATTGAATAGGTGAACCATCTTGGATATACAATTGCGCAGGGATTAATAAAGCACCAGCCTTCATAGGATTACCGCCTATTATAGAAGGTTTATTACAAATTGTGCTATCATTGCAGTTCCTTTAACAGACCTTACCAAAGGCAAACCAGAGGGTATGGTGAAATGTAGTTCTGGTTGTATTTCCAACCAGTTCTGAAGACAGTAGAGTATAAAAAAGAGTTTGTCGTGCAGACTGATGCTTTAGATGTGGGAATAGGTACAGTTCTGTCTCAAAACAAAGAGGGTGAGGAACATCCCATCATGTAAAACTTTTCCCAACAGCTGATTTCTGGCTTTAGTAAATGTCAGTAGGAGTCCCTGGGGTTGGATTTTTGGGAGAGAGGGATGGCCTACTATCCACCAAGCCCAGTTCAGGTTTTGGGTTTGGCCAAGGCTATTCAGGTGATTTGGCCTATTTTAGTGTGTCAGGTGCTAAGCCCAGGGTCTCTGATCTGGGAGCAGGAAGACAATCTGATACCTCTTTTCCACCAAAAACCCAGGTTCAGACCTGGGTTTTTACCATGCATTTTTCTATGTTTTAAAGGAAAATTCCTTTTCCACTGCAGCGACCCGGGAAAAATCCCAGTACAAACCCTGCATTGGTCCCAGGAAAAAAACCTGGGTCACTTTTTGTCAATGGAAAAGAGGTATAAGAGACACAACCTGGCATTCTTATGTACTGTTGTATATTGCCAAGCTTTGCCTGACCTCGTGTTAGAGGGGACATCTTTATGCACCTCCTTCAATTACAGGTGTTTACATGTAACCTCCCCTGGTTACATTCCTCTGTTGACGTGTAACTTTGATAACTTTCCTAAAATGTTCCTCTAACCATTTCTCCCCCTACTATGCACAGACATCAGGGCCTACATTTACTAAACCGCAGAATAGGAAAAGTGGGGATGTTGCCCATAGCAGCCAATCAATTTTAAGCTCAGTTTCATTTTACATACTGGAGAATGTGAGATTGATTTATCCCCGCTTTTATAATCGCTGAGTTTAGTGAATTTAGGC
Organism: Platyplectrum ornatum; assembly: GCA_016617825.1. NCBI lineage: Eukaryota > Metazoa > Chordata > Amphibia > Anura > Limnodynastidae > Platyplectrum > Platyplectrum ornatum. The sequence goes on along the minus strand of JABWIB010000832.1, from coordinate 67,192 downwards.
CCATGTATAAGATTTATGGAGTTCCTTGAGATCTTAACCTCTACTGAATGCCCTAAGGTCACCTTAAAATACATACTGTGACCTACACTGGAAAGGTATGAGCTTACAGTTCTGAATGCTGCAGGGCCGGTGACGGGGGGGACAAGGGGGACAGCTGTGATGGGCCCCAAAAAATCTGGCTGTACCGGGGCCCCAAGATTTCTGTTGCTGGTCCTGGAATGCTGTGAAATATATGCGTTGTCTTTGATGTCAGATTTGGGTTTTTAAAGAGCTTTATTGAATATGGATTAGGTGTGTCCAATGTGTCCATCCTAGTTTTGCACCAGCCCCTATGAACCGGCACTTGCCATAATTACTCTCCTGTATATTACACTCTACTGTATATGACTGATCTTAGTTATTTCCGTTGGATGTTCGTATTCCTAAAGACCTATATACCAGTCTTTTGGTGGATGTCTTTGATTGTTTGAAATATGTTGAATATAGGTTTTACCTCTTCCAGCATGTTCAATGTATCACTTTCTACGCATTTTCAATGTATCCGTATCCCCCTACAGCAGGGATTTTGCTTGCAAAATATTTCATAACAGTGTTCAATTTAAAAGGCATATATTATTTAGACATTACTATAAGGGTTAAACATATTTTAAGCTACTACAACACCAGATCATATAAATGGAACATCATGTTGAATCAAATATGAGCAGGCAGGAGACTTCTTGTTGCAGCGTAACAGAGTTTTATTCAGCAGTCAGGAACCCAGGACATGAGACAAAATCTCACGGATTGGCAAGGCAAGGTGGT
>JABWIB010000832.1:9778-50668 GCA_016617825.1 Platyplectrum ornatum | reverse complement strand
TCATCTCCTCCTGTGTTGTCCCCCTCCCCATCATCTTCTCCTGTGTTGTCCCCCTCCCCATCACCTTCTCCTGTGTTGTCCCCCAGGGACATTTGCCGCCTCTACCGGTATACCAGAATTGCCAGAAATTTGGAAGTCTCATGGAAATTTGGGCAACCCTGGATAAAATACTGAATAATACGTTGTAATTGTGATCTTTATTTTGAGTTACAAAACTGCATTTACCAGTCAAATTAACATTTACACATTAGCTAACACATTTTAACATTTTCCTTCAGTTCTGGTTGAAATATCAATATTTCTTTTCTATCTGAATGAAACATGATAATAGAGTACAGACTCTTACTATGTAACACTCTCAGGTATAAAATAATGAATGTCACTAAATGTCACATATGGACACTCCCTGGCCATCAACAAGTTAATCTCCTTTTTGTACATTGTGATAAATATCCTGTTTAACATGAAATCATATACAGCTTAAGGAATGAAGAGTTGAGGCCCATCATTGTGCATTTATTTAGTATTTGGTGATCATGACTAAGCAAGATTAGTTAGTTAAATTAGTATTTGATTTCCCTTCATTATAGATCGTTATACAAATTAGAGTCCAATTATGGATGAATATGGAGAACCATTATGGGGATAATTTGAGCTTAAATTAAAGAAAAATAAAGAGCTTTAATTTGGGGCAAATAGTGTGCATCACCCATAATTAAAGCTTCTAAGTGCTCCTTATCATATGTGCTCCTTATTATTCAAATTTAGGTGCCTAGTGGTGACCTAACCCCTCAAATATTCCCCGCACAATATGATATATTTCATAACAGATATTTACAAATTCCAGAGACTTCTGGAATTATTGTACACCTGATGACCTGTTTTTAAAACGTCTAATGAGGTAAATGAATGGAAGGAGCCCCAGCTGTTGAGGATGTATACATAATAAAGTAATTGGCTAATAGGATAATCTATGAGCACCTATAAAAGAGCAGAGACATTTCACCAGTTGAAGGAGCACAGAAATTACCATTAAAAGTCCTGATATCAGTCGCGGAGAAAATAATGTTGATTGTCTCGAATTGAGATTTATGATTAATAATTGTCTATGATCTGTTTTATGCAGAAGTTGTATAATGTATTTATGGTATTCAGATAAATAATGTTTTAATCAATAATGACGTTAAAAGTTCCTTTTAGGTTCGTGTGACTGATGTGCTTATAATCATAGGTAAGTTCTTAAAAAAACTAAAACTAAAATATTTATTCTTTTCATCTTGTTCTTAAATTTTAATCTTTCCTTGACAAATGTAAAATGGGTCATTGGATTTTCTAGTAATATTCCAGTCTTCTCTTAATGTAACCCATAGGCCTAGTGGTATTAAGTATTGATTTCTGAATACATGATGCATGTCTTATGTTTATCCACATACATATAGATATGTAACAGACAAAATATGTAATATTATAAATATAATACTTGACCCTCAATTTAGTTTAAGAAATAGGATTGGAAACTATTCCATTTTGACAAATTTAGTGAAGTAATTTTTCTGCTCCTATTCTCTGCTCAAAGCTATACATGTGTAGTTCCTCTGGTGTGAGTTTGTAAGGTGTGTGACATGTTAGCATCTCTTCTCTGAGTTAGTGTCTCTAATGTATTTATGTTCTTCTGGATAAATGAGAACTGAACGCAGTATTCTAGGTGAGGACGCACCAATTACTTATAAAGTGACATCATTACTATTCTCTGTATAACACGAATTGCTCTCCCTATACACCCAGCATATGACAGGTCTTTCATATTGCTTGTACATGGAGTGTTAACATTCTTAGAAGCCATAATTTTCAAATATTAAATAAACTCCTAAGTTTTGATAATCTGGGTGTTTCAGTTAAAATGTGTTTGTTTTTTAACATTTAGATCCATTGACATATATTTGGATAGACATGGCTGCATAAAGATCAGATAAAAAAAATCTGAATTATTTAATATAAATTAAATTTTTGGGATTTTTTTTATTCATTTTTTCAGTAAACTGTTTAATTGTAAATATTTTAGCAATACATGAACAATTCTTGAAGTGAGAACTGTAACACATTGAACACAGTAACAGAATAAATACACACTAAACTGTTACATCAAGAAATAGAATTTCACTTTGACCCCCCCCCCTCTCCCGGCACTTCTTGGCTCCATCTGGTACGTTGCCCACATGGAACGTATTACGCACTTTCTACATGACAAGGAGTACGACTTCTCCCTGACATGGTCTCCATGGCTGCTTCACCAACGAGGACCTCCCAATGCACCCTCCTAGCTGCTTTTTTCTCACTATACCTCTCCCCCCCCTCCTACCCCCCCCCTTGGCGACGACCCAACCTCCCCCCACAACCCTCTACCCCACAGCCAGTCTCTCACCGATGGCGGCCCCTAATCTTACCCTGGATCGGTGTTTATGGGCTTTCTACTACTGACTTGGTCTAGCTTTCTCGATCCCTCANCTTCACAGGTTATTTCCCCACAGATTCTGTACATCTTGTTGTTGTTGTTTATTTTGTCTGCCGCCCTTCATGCATATATGCTAGCTGTTCTTCTGTATCTGCCTTGCCTGTTGTTTGTTTACTTTGGCTGTTCAATAAAATCGTAAAGTAAAAAAAAAAAAAGAAATAGAATTTAAGTCTGAGTCGTACATGTCTTTGTCCACATCCTCATGTTTGTCATCATACTCTAGCCTGCAACCAGCTCACTTGCTTTTCAATATCCTAATTTGTTACAATGTTTGATTTAAATCGTGTAACTCTGTATTTTAACATTTTGATTTAAATCATAATTTACCCATTTCATTTAATAAATTATCATAAAAACTAAGGAAAAATATAAATGCCTCCACATATAATACGGAATATCTGCTAGCTCCTAGGACACATGCTAGTTGCTGTGTGCAAAGCATAGTATTTTCCCTATAAGATTAAAGTTATTTTGGACCACTCATGTTTTCTCAGGCCTACACTTGTACCCGTTATCCTGTTCTGCCCCTAAAAAGGTGTAAGTGCAGCCTAAACAATAACTGTGGATCAGGTACTTCTCTATTCATACCTGTACCCACCACTATGTTGGCTTCTTGTGTGTTATACTCATTGAATATTATTGGGATAAATATATATTTGTTTGAATTAAATGAAACATTTATACTTTCCTAGATGAAAAAAATATATACAATACATTAAAACTGTGAACAATAAAAAAAGTAAATGTGTTTGTTTTTTATGTAGAAAGTTAAAACCAAATAAATGTATCGCAAACTTTTGTCACAAGTTAAACAAATTAAAAGAGTATTGACATGTAAAGGTTACTCCCGAGAATAAATTCTTCTGGTTTTATCTATTTGTCTTGAAATAACTTTAAAACTTCTGACCGACCTAAACATGTATTGCCACTTAAGATGTCTACAATTCCAAAACCTGTGCGTCACGTTATTCATCTCCTCTTCTAAAGAGGTATTTTATCTTTCTTACAGGATATAAGAGTACCTTCTGGTTACAAAATGTGTGCAGAAAACCAGACTCGGGTCACAGAATTCTACCTTCTCGGATTTCAGGATCTTGGGAACTTTGAAACTCCTCTCTTTGTTGCGTTGCTTCTAATTTATATATTAATAATTGGAGGAAATCTTCTAATTATTATATTAGTGTCATTGAGTGATAACCTGAAAATTCCAATGTTCTTCTTTCTGAAACACTTATCTCTAGCTGATATCCTGCTGACCACCAGCATTGTGCCAGCCATGTTGGACCTCGTGCAAAAGACGGAAGGTGTCATATCAATCGGAGGATGCATTAGTCAGTTGTACCTCTTCGATATTTTTGGTTTTGTGCAATGTTTGCTCCTTGCTGTAATGTCTTATGATCGATATATGGCTGTTTGCAATCCATTACATTACATTTTAATTATGAGTCCACAAAGGTGCCATATGTTAGCTATTGGATCTTGGTCATTTATTGTTAGTGGAATGTCCAGTGAAGTCGTTTTGATAGGTCAGTTTGACTTCTGTGGTCTGAACAGGATTGACCACTTTTTCTGTGATATTGGTCCATTGGTGGAGTTATTTGCTTCAGACCCTGCCATATTTATGGTGGAGGACTTTGTACTCTCCATAGTTGTGGTCTGTTTGCCGTTTGGCTTCATTATTGTTACGTACATCTATATCTTCATCACCATCCACAAGATGTCATCCACCACCGGCAGAAAGAAAACCTTCTCCACCTGTAGTTCTCACCTCACCACAGTCTGTATCTATTATGGAACCTTGATCGCAGTTTACATGATTCCAACCAATCAAACTTCTTATAAATTTAACAAGTATAAATCTCTGCTGTACATTATGGGAACGCCGTTGATGAATCCATTTATCTACAGCTTAAGGAACAGTGAGATTCAACGAGCTATGAAAACAATATTAAAAACCATTAAGTTTCATCAATTGTGACTTATAGTTTGTTTTTATTCTACATCCCTCTATGTGACTTCATGGCTTGTGAGAAATGAATAAGAACATAAGACCAACTACCGATATCTAAAGTATATCATGCATTGACTTCTAAATATTAGTTCAATGAGTTCAAATGACTAAACAGAATAGAAAGGGACATTACCTGTAATGTTGAATTAACCCTCTCACACACATAAACACATTCAAATTAAATAAGATCTATAGTTCGTGTCTCCATTTCTGCCCATTGTATGAGGGTCCAGCTTCTGTTTCTGCCCCTCTTATTTGTGCCCAGTGGCCAATTCTACCTTTTGTAAGTGTGCCCAAACTCCATTTCTAACCTTAGATGTACCCAAATGTCTTTTAACTAGTCTATTTTAATCTACACTTCGCTGTGTTCCTCTTCCTCTCCTTTGGCTTGAATGACGCTGACCTAGCAGCTGAGGCCATTCACATAAAAGAAATAAATATTATAAGCCAATAAAAATAACTTCTGTGAATGATATGTGATCTGCATATGTGTGTCATATTAACTTGCCTCACAAAATCAATTAAATGAACATCTAAAAATAAGAACTCACCGACGCTAATATGTTCCATCACGATAAGGATCTAAAGATCTATATAATATTTCCATCCACAATTTAGTGTATCAGGTTAAGAGTATATTTTACATATAGGTTCCTAAATTTACTAAACAGGGAGATTGCAGGGAGAATGAAAACTGGGGATGTTGCCCATAGCAACCAAATCAGATTCGAGTTCACATTCTTCAGTGTGTAAAACTTGAATCTAATTGGTTGCTATGGGCAACATCCCCAGTTTTCCATCTCCCTGCCTAGTAAATTTCGACTGGGGGCTGAACCAGAGCTGCATTTACACCTTTATATCGGTTCAAGTGCAGACATGAACAAAACCATGTTTTTTGCATGCAGAGAAAGCACTTTGATGTTGCATAAAGAACTTACAAGATACATAGATTTACTGTGTTTCCCCTATAATAAGACCTATCCTGATAATAACCCCTACCCAATTTTACAGTAAACGGACTAAAATAAGCCCTACCCAAAAATAAGCCCTATGGTGTTTTTTTGTCCTGAAATAAAATAAGACAGTGTCTTATTATCGGGGAAACACGGTATGTTGTATTTGTAAATTATAGTTATCTATATAACTTCACCTTCTAACTCTAATTCTTATTTTACATTCTAAACTTTTCTCCAGTGCAGTTCAATGTTTGGTTTACACTTGCACCTATTTTGAATTTACTCCCAAACTCTGGATCAGTCTCATAATGTCATTACTTGTCTATTAATGTATATGAATAGTTTTATTATGTATTTCATTTTAATGATCTAATAAAAATGTGTTATTATTAAAAACAAGCGCTCCGACTGATTTGAGTATTAAAGAAGTAGGAACATTTGGAATAAAGGAATGTTGGACCTGATTCATGCTTTTTGCGCTGCTCTGAATACAACGCAGGGAAAAAACGCAGAGGCTCCGGATGCTGTATGCTACATGAAAGCCGGCAGTCAATGAAAAAAATAAATAAAAAAAAAACTCACACACACATTTTAATGTTTTATGTAATATTTATTATATATATATTTTTGGAACTTTTTTTAAAACTTAATGAGGCAGGTAATTGTCCATGTCCAGACAGGTGCAGGCTGCGTTTGAAATTAGCAGGGCTTAGCCCCTTTTCTCATTTCCATATGCCAGAGTCGCAGAGGTTTTGCGCCCGACTCTGTGCTATTCTGAGCCGTAACTTCGTTTCTCTGCCAGCCTGGGTGGCGGAGACGCAGGGCTGAATCAGCCCCGTTAAGCCTGGTAAAACCCAATCTGATCGCACTTTTAAACTAGAACCAATTACCAAAAGTGTCCATAGGATGCGGCAGCTGAAACCTGCAAAAAAAGAAAAATCAATCCAGCAGCAATTGTGTTCCCATGCACAAATATATTTCCATGCAAAAGAAGTTACTCATCATCCAAAAAAGTGGTCTAAGGCGTCAGCAATGACTGCACTGGATGTATGACTGCTATTTTATACAGTCGTTCAGAATGGATATTAATGAAGCCCTCCCAGAACACATTTTTTTCCACCTGGAGGAATGTTTCCATCCGGTTTTTCTCTGGACAGGACCATGGTGAGGAGTGAAGGACATCTTTGCATGCAGCTGTTGAGATAGTTAAAGGTAGGTTTTTTTTATGAATACCATGGTAAATGAATCAAGTATTTTTATTAAGATTTTTAAAATTTTTAACAAAATAAAAAAACAGTGACACTCAGCAAAATGAATGCCGCTTAGAGATAAAGCTTTAATGAGCAACATTTTACATGTTACTCAGTGAGAAGTACATCAGTATACATCACGTATTTTGTAACACTGGAATAACAACACCCATAGCAGGGACATAAACATTCTTCTTTGTCCTATGTTCTTCAGGTGCGGGATAGCAAATATTTTTCATATGAAATCGAGTCATTTTCCACACCCAAAGTATGCACTGAAAAGGAAATCACTACGGATATATGATTCTGACATAATCCTTCATTTAATTGTCGGCAGGGCAGAAAGAAAGGTGTACGTACTGGTAGTCAGGGCCGGTGCTAAGCGCCTTAGGCAGACCTAGCACCGTGCCTCCTGGTCATCAAGTGACGTGGCAGCATGACGTCACGTCACATACCGGCGTATCATCATGCTGCTTCAAAACCATTGAGGAGGGTAGGAGAGTGGTGCCATCTACCCTCTCAATTTTTAAATATTGGGGGTTTTTTTGGTGTTTTTGGTAATTTTTTTATTTTATTGTTACAAATTTTTTTTCACCTAGGCCTCCCTAGACGGCCGCCTAAATTTTCCTAATAGGCGCGCCGGCCCTGCTAGTTGTACTCATGGAGGACAGTGGGAGGTATGTAGATAGTACAGTAAGTGCAGAAGTACAGTAAGGTAGAAGTCACAATATAGATATTAGTAAGTATGAAGAGAGTGGTCTCCCTTCATATACATGGTAACCTGCATACTGCAGATTCTTGGATGTGGAATACTGCACAGGACTTGTTACAGTCTGGATCCAGCTAAGCTCTTTCTGAACCATTTAAATACCTCCCTCCATGTAAATATGAATTACGGAGTCATAAGCATTCACATGCAGGGTAAAAAATTGAAAATTATTTAAAAAAAAGAAAAAAAAAAAGTTAAAACCGAGAGGGTGGCCGGCCAGCGGTCACCCCACCGCCCTCCTAGGTAGTTTTCAAGTGACGTGGCGTGATGATGTCACGCGTGCGTTATGACGTCACGGGGGGGGGGGGCGTGGTGCTAAGTCTGCCTAGGGCGCCCCCAGACCTAGCACCGGCCCTGTTCACATGTGTAGATGAAGTGTGCTGCTGTCTTCTGCTCACAGTGGACCAGATTCAGACTTTAGGCATTATTGACATACAACCTACTCACAAGTGTTGAATTGCAGGGGGAGGTAAAATGGATGTCAGTGTGTGCATGCAGAGAAAATACTTTATTGTTGCATGTTGCACAGTAAGTCAATAGCGTCTGAATCTGGTCCAGTGTGAGGAAACCCTATATTGAAAACCTATATTGAAGCCTATTACAAGACATACAACCAATGTTCATAAAAAGTGTCACATTACACTAGTATATAATATAGTCCCTAGCATCTAGTTTTGAAATGGTTTCATGATGTTATAGGCCCTCCATGAATTTCTGTGCCCATCATGTCTGTCTCCCTTGTCCTTGGCTGTCGCTGGGACTGCCTGCAGTTGTTGGCAAAGGGAAAGAAATGTCTGGGAACCTTTCTGAAAGGACGTCTGAGAGTTCAATCTCTGCTGTTAAGATACTCGTGTATCGCACAGGTATAAATGCCACCCTGCTCTCCTAGCTTATCTACTACTCCACATGCTCACCATGGGTGAGCATGTGGTTGGTCCTCAGACAACTACAGGATCAAACACAGGCAGCCTGGACTAATATAACAACAAAAATGGATAAGCCTAACGCCCCAAATTATGTGGGGACGATCACGTCAAATTCTACTAAGGTAGTTAAAAGAATGTAGTTAACAATAAAACAATTCAATAAACCTTACAGCTTCAGACTGTCGTCATAAATCAGTGTATCTCTTCTCTCTGTCTCAGATCTGCAACCTCACTGGCGATCCAGGAAAGGCAATGAACCGGCAGTCTTCCCAGTGGTCTAGTGGAGGCAGTAAACCCAGACTGGAATATACCTGGTGGTCTAGGGGTCAGCAGTCTATGCCCTCGTGTCTCTGCCCTGATGTGGCTCACCCCTGTCACTCTTGATTGGTCCATGACCACTGGTCACACATTGACAGCTCATCTCCCCATTGGTTCTTGGTGAATTCTTCATATGAATTGAAATGGGTTCTAAATTATTGTAATTACAGCCTTTAAGGGGGGGGGGGTGGTTTGGCACTTGACTCAGCCAGTCACACTGTAGATCAGCCCTGTGCGGTACTTTACACCTGCAAGGCTTTCCTGCTACCTGGCCGTCATTGTCTCCCACATACTGGATGTCTCTGGTGCCCCCTTGGTAAGCCGCCTGGCTTCCGGACCTCAGGAGCCTTGTTCAACAGCTGTGGGTTGCAGCTGTTTACTGTTTACTGCCTTGTTCTGTGATTAGCAACATTGTATTATGTAGATCCTGTATACTGTCTAGATATCTGGGGGCAGGTGTGAGGTCAGGCACCCTACAGTCTGGGTATCACGCATTGGGTATGAGGAATGATAGGAATTGGATTTGTTGGACACTGTATGAGGTCACCCTATATAAGTGATGGGTACAAGGAAGTGATGGGTAGTGTGGAAGTTCTGTAGATCAGAAGTTTGAGGTTTGCCAAGTTTTGCCAAGAAGTCGCCCTCTGACTGTCACTGTGGAGCTGGACTCTTTTACTCCATCGAATGGCATCACTCTGGAGGAGGTCGCCGAAATGTGTGCCTGGGCAGAGACGCTAAATTTAAGTGAGGAATCAGATTCAGAGGAATAGACTGTGCCTTATATACCTGGGTCGGCTTCTTCTTACACTGCACCCAGGTTGGATTCTGAGCAGTCGGCCCACTCTAATCCTGATCCAGAGAATGGGAGCATGGGGTGAAGAAGATCGCTGCGGCCAGGGTGTATTTTGGCTGGTGTGCCCGACCTGGTCCCCTCTCAACCTTAGCCCCCAAGGTTCGGGAGGAGATACCAGTGGACAGTATTACTGACGGGGAGAGCATCGAACCGGAGGTCTCCTCTCCCGTCGGGCATACCCCCCCTTACTCTGCCGAGCCTCAGCCAGAAGTGATGACCAAGATGGCCAAGTTATGTAGTCAAGATCCTGTGGCACTTGTGGAAGGGGAGAACTGCCTCCCAGCATTCCGGAGGTCGTATGCCTGGGCTTGCTGGGCCAAAGCCATCGACATCAGCACCAGTGAGCAGTCGGCAGCAGTGTGGGATCACCCTGGGGATACCATCGTCCCTGAGGTTACCACCCTTGCGGAGGTTTGGACTTCTGCCTGCCTTTATGTGTTGGCCCTTCCACCTGTAATGGGCATCGGAGAACTTTGGATCCATCACTATGCCCTGAATGAGATCCGGTACCCGTGGAGTGCCAGGAACAGTGCGGAACAGAGGAGAGCTTCTTTAGCATTAGTGACTGTACCTATTAATCTGTAGATGTCAAGGTAATTTCTATAATGTGGGATTATTTAGAGAGTGGGATCTCGTGGAGGAAACAGGTTTTTAGTTGTAGATGTTGAATAAGGGGACGGGAAATTTGATGGGCACTGCAGGAGTCATGAAACATCCACTATCAGGGAGCATTCTGCCAGCACGGCTCCTGTGTTGAGGTTTCATTGTCAGCGATGGCGCTGTCAATAAAGGGATGTAGCACCGGGGAACCAACAGTTCAGTAGCGGTCTATGATCAAGCCTATTGTGGAAAACAGCGCGTTAGATGCGTGTACAGCAAATGATGCTACAGAGGGGGAGACGCTGAATCAAGTGCGGAGGTTTCCTGCTTATACCACGTGCATGCAGAAAAATCTCTGAGAGATCTACCCCCACTGCTAAAAGATTGCAGGCATTCCTATGATGAGTACACAGATCTGGACCTAGGACGTCGCTGCCCCTCAAAGATAAGGGAGGGTGAGGTATTGCCCAAGTGGGTGAACCACCAGTTGTGAGTTACTGAACTGTTGGCTAATGGATAGTTCTTATATGGACTGAGGCATTAGGGTACCCCAGATGTCCCTGTAAATCGTAATTATAACTGACGAGAATATTTTTGTCTACAGACGGCTTTAATTTTGAAAGCACTATATGCACTTGCACTTTTTGAATTTTTATTGGTGGTGATATCTATGTGGCTTTGTTGAGAAAAAAATGGATTCACTTGTTTCATTTAATTTTAGGGTGTTGTAATTAATATATCCGGTGTACTCAATACAAGGTATACTCTTTACCTATTGGCATTGTTGTGGCTATATAGGATTTCTTTTTTTGGATACATATGTTTACCAACAAGAAATATAAAACTCTCAATAAATTCTGAATTTCTATCTCTTAATTTTAATTAATGTTTTATATAGCTGATACATTTCAACTTCTTGACTCAACAAAAAAAATTTTATTTATTTAATATAAATAAAAGTCATAATATTACAGCGAATAATCAAATCTTATGTGATTGCACTATGGTTTATCTTTCGTAGACAATGGTTCATCTGATTCTGATGCTGTCATCCTCCCATGTGGTGTTGTTACAGAGCGCTACAAATTAATGACTTCATCAGATCGTTAGTGATAAGTTACAATAGAATTAATTAGATTCTTATTCATCTCTAGTTAGTTTTTTCCGTGCTGTAGTTTTCCTAGTGGAATTAATTAAGACGGATTGTTAAATAAAATATTGATGTACCTTAAAAGCTGTTGATAAATCTTAATACATGATACATCCTATATTAATGGGATTTAATAATAATTTACACATAGTTAATGCAGATAATATCAAATGTTATACGTGTTTCTAATAGGAATGTTTATTTTTCTTACACGGTTACATTATCGGTAATACTTGCCATGATTTCAGTCTATTACACGCTCAGGGCTCTAATGAAATGCTCAGGGAATTCCTGACATCTTGATGATTATCTTCATTTAATGTATTTCTGCACCTGTAGCTCTTCATTGCTCAGGCGCTTGCAAGGTATAATGAGACTCAGGCTATCAATTATCCGTCCCTTGTCTAGTTATGCATTGTTAATGGTTTGTTTTGCCAACATCAGGAGCTATCGTTCTTCCGAGCTCTTGTTAGTCCCTTAGCATCAGTTTATTTTTGTTTTACCAGCAGCAGATCAGTTTAAGAGTTTATGCATAACACACTGAATGGATGACTGCATTACAATAAATGTATAGTGGCTATAAAACAACACTTACTGGAAATAAAATGAAAGAAAAAACGTACAACACATCACACTACACACACAGATTTGTACAGTCGCATCATCTGACTGATTCCTATGTTTTTATTTTTTTTATTAAATTTGCAGCATTTAAAAGTCAATTTAAAAACCTTGTAAAGGGTCACCTTACCAAACTCCTTTATACGAGCGAAGGGTCCTTGCCACTTACCACTCCCAGCATGTTGCATGTCGCCGCCGTAGTGCTTCCTGCTTGGAGGGGTGCCGGTTAGTGTTGCCACGCAACCTGATACCACGCTGCTTCATCTACTGATGTCAAGGGCCACTGCCTCACTCCCCGGCAATACCAACGGAGGGCCTGGAGTGAAGATTGAGAATAGGGGAGGAAAGGAAAGCTGTGGATCACTTAAAACACTGCTACAGTCTCATGCACCAGACAGCGTATCTGCAAAATACTTACAAGAGCTCCCACTTAATACGCAGTAGCAGGGCGGCAGCGGAGGGGAACAAAAAGTAAAATAAAAATAAAAAAAGGAAAAAATAAATAAATAAATAACCAGGAGGGCGGACAGCACTACTCCGCCACCCTCCTCAGTGGTTTAAAGCGACGTGACTTCATCACGTCACGTACCGGCAGGGGGCTCAGTGCTAGGTCTGCCTAGGGCACCCGCAGACCTAGCGCTGGCCCTGACTTAACTAGAACTTATCCTGACTCTATTTTCCATGAGTATATTAGAACCTCTATTCCCTAAGTTTCTACAGTATACTAAGGGCAGCACACCCACCTTACGTTCCTATCTGCAATGCGGAATCTGACCTAACTATGTAACCTGTTAGGAGAAAGTTTGCAGAACAATTCACAGTTGAACACAAACAGAACACAACACAATTCATAGTTTATACTATTGAATAAAAGGACACAACACCTAACCGAAGTTTATTACATAAATTAGCTAATCTCTCTACAACACACAATTCCTGCCTGTGTCTTACCTGTACCCACTACCCAATGGTACCTCCTTGATGCACTGAACAGAGTTCCCTAGAGAAAGCCTTACCAACCGTCACCAACAGGGATCACTATAACTTGAATAAATTAAAGGAACAACACGTCACAAGCTAAGCACCCAACACCCAGGGAGCCAAAAGCTCTTTTGCATGGCCCTGGGTGAATGGATTTCGGACCCGCTGCTCTGCTGTCTTCTTGCTTAATCCTCCTCTCCAGCCTTTTCTGGCCTACAGTGCCACCTTCTAACTTCTTCAGGCCTCTTCTGGCCTCCAGCGAAGCGTCTTCTGTTTCCCCTTTGGCAGCCTCTGGCCTCCAACATCGATTCTCTCTTCTCGGCTGCCGTATGAAACTGAAATCCCCGCTTTTATACTGGATACCAGGGGCGGGGCTAATGGCATAAGTCCCCTGCATCACAGCCAACAACTGCCTGGGGTCACACATTCTGGGTTTCTGAACCGAGTCCTGGTTGCCTTTGGTGGAATGAGTTTACTGTCTAAGTTCCCGAATGTCCAGCAGTATCTGTGGAGTAACCACACCGTATGTCTTCCGATGCTCCAGATCCTTGGTTGGCCTCTACGGGAGGTGGAAGCACCCATTCTGCATCTACTGGTACCGCAGGCTTGGTGGTAGCTGCCGCGTACTCCGGCTTTGGAGAAGTCTTGGCAAACAGGCAGGGCTGCAACATGTTCTGATGTATGACTCTCTTCTGGCCTACTCCATCTGCTGGATCCACCGTGTAAACAGGGCTATCTCCAGCCACACACCATTTGACGACATAGGGCCTTGGCTCCAAGTCTCCTGACCAGTTTTCACACGTGTCAGGACATGTTGTCCCTCCTGGAATGGAACTGGCTCTTAACTATATCCTGGTGGACAGGAACACCCCGCAATGCGACTATTAGGAGCAGTAGGATCCTGAGACATAGCACCTCACCTCATAGCACTGCTCACCTCATAGCACTGCTCGTTGTATTAGGGGAGGTCTCTGCTGTCACCCACGGTGGGTTGTGATGAGAAGACCTGCCGTGTGTGCCATTGCCTCAGGGGATCAGGATCCGGTCTCTGATCAGTGGGGACTCCCCCAGAGGCTAGTACATTTAATCCATAAAGAGAAGCTTGGCTCGTTCAGGGAGCGAGGTCTTAGTAATAGTGCTGAGATCCTTGTCTCCCCATTGGTCCCTGAAGATCAGTTGTCTGGCTGTGTGCAGTCAAGGTTCCGTTGGTTCTATTCAGCCTGTTCCTTTTCCTTCCCTTTCCACCTCCTGCTCCTCCCATTCCTCCTGCTCTCTCCCCTCTCTCTCCTGGTAGTGCCTTTTCTGCCTACTCTGGTATTAGCTCTATCTCCATCTGTGTTTTCTACCCACCTTCTGTGTACTTTGTTTGTCCCTGCCCGGCAGTGTTGGTTCTCTGGTGTGCCCATGTTTCACCTGTGTAGCTGTGCTGGTCCCTGCATTTACCATCTTGCTTATAGCCAAGTCTGTATTGTTTTTTCTAATCCCCCGTCCCTGACTCAGGTCTCAGGGGTTGCTTTTCTGGGGCTGCTACCTTGCTTCAAGTAAGTCCATCCCCACCATCAGGGGCAAGGGCAAGTAGCTTTCTTTACCTGCAATCTCCTGGGCCACTCTCATCTTTTGCTGTTTTTCTGTTACCCAGCTGTCCAGTGTTTTTGCTGCTTCTGCCTCTGGGTGACACAGGCTCAAATCGAGTCACTTCTTTTACTAGTTTGGCGAACAGAAGGAAATAGGGAGCAATCCCAGTGGTCTGGTAGGAGCTCTGATTGTAAGCCCAGACCTGTTTCATCTTCCAGGGTCCTTAACATCTACAGGAATGTGTGTTTAAACTTCTCACAGGCACCATTTCCCTGTGAATGGTAGGGTGTTGTCTGGGACTTACATACACCATACAGTTGGCAGAGCTCCCGCATTATTTGGCCCTGGGAACATTCCCCTTGGTCGAAGTGGATCCACTCCAGACAGCCATAGGGCTGGATGAACCATTCCGCCACAGCCTGTATGGTGCTCCAAGCTGTCTGGTCTTGTGTAGGGACAAGTATAGTGAACTTGGTGAAATGGTCGGTCATGGTCACCGATGTCCATTCACAAAGTCCCCTATTAACACATAGTCTATGATGAGGAAATCCAGAGGTCAAATAGTCTGAATCACCTGAGGGGTATTTCGCTGCTCCGTGGGTTTGGTGACCTTCACTAAGGACAGGTCTTACACAGTTTCCACCACTTGTTGTAGTCCAGGGGAAAAGTATTGTCGCCACTGGTAAGTCTTGGCGGTACCCAAGTGAGCCCTCTTGTTGTGGGCTTCGCTTGTACACACCGTAATCTGATTGTTCTAATTACTTGATGCACAGTCCGTAACTCTGTCTGCTGGTATGGCCGGCAGCATAACATACCGTTCCATAGGGACAACCATTTCCAATGGTGTAAGATTCGTCCCGCTGCTGAAGATGTTCTTCTAGTGTGGGTGCAAAGACGATGATGTAATTCAGGTAGATCAGGATGGCTTTAAAGTTCAAGTCACCCAGACAACTTTCCATCAGCCAGTAGAAGGTCACTGGAGCATTTGACAATCTGAAGGGCATACGGCAGAACTCGAAGAATCAATTTGTGGTGATGAATAATGTCCTCCCTCTGTCAGTTTATCGTGTATTATCCTCCTGAATGGCTGCCAATTGGGGACTTGTTGCGGTTTTTTCCACAAGTCAGGCTGTCGCCTAGGGCGGCCGGCCGAGGAGGGGCGGCAGCGAGGCGGGGGGAGGTAAAATAAATTATATATATATATATTAAAACAAAATAGTTAATTCAATACCGGGAGGGTGGACGGGACCACTCCGCCACCCTCCCTGGTGGTTTTAAAGCGGCGTGACGTCACGTCGCTTCAAAGAGGGTGCGGTGCTAGGTCTGCCTAGGGAGCCCGCAGACCTAGCACTGGCCCTGGGTAAATCATTGGCCCCAGTCAATCGGATCCATGACTGGGCCTTGGATGCACAGAGTCCTTTTTAAATGTCTCTTTCGACTTGTGGCCCAGTACCCAACAAACATTGTTGATAAGCTCCTTCCAAGTTCGCTACTACTACAGGGCAGTATCGCTTATCAATTTGGTAAAATCGACAATTTCCACGTCTGTACATTCTGGCCCCTCCACCATTGGCCCTGTGTCCGCGAGGGCCCTCAGTTTAAAGGTGGTCCCGCTCCGGGCGAGGTGGCCATGTCTCCTGCAGTTCCAGCATTGTGGTCAGTTGTTCGATCATCCATGTTTGGGGCTCTTGGTGTCCAGTATAATTCTGCTCCAGAGTGGGACATAATACTTGTTCATTCCATTATTCTTTCAGATGTTGTACCTCCTGCCGTAGCTGGATCATGTCCTGGTGCATTAGGGATAGTATGTTGTTCATGTCCTTCACACAATTGAACAACGGAGCTCTCTGGCCTTCATGTGCCTGTTGGTACGTGACTGAATACGGCCTGAAATTAAGTTAAAGCCCTTCCCTAGAGAGAGCCTTACCAAGATGCAGACGCATCCCTGCTAGATCACATATCTAAATTAGAGAAACACCCCTGCAATGTAGCAGGCAAGCAGACTGATGGGCATTTCTATGCAATTCGGCTTCGGTTTCCCATGCCGATGAATAGGTCTGGATCAAGCCCTAAGATCTGTACGTCTGTAGCATCTGCTAATGTTGCCTTTTTATAATTGTAAATTTTGAAAAAAAGTATTTTTAAAATTTTTTGCATTATCTTTAGTAGAATCATTTTTTGTATGTACATTTTTTCCATACAAAATCCCCCTGCCTGCTTGGCCGGCCGCCTATAGCCTAAAGTTGTCTAATGGGCGTGCTGGCCATGCCTGCTAGGCTGCATATTAAAATGAGAGAAATTCTCTCATTCAGCAGATCACAGACGCGCAATTCAAATTTAGATGATTTGGACGAAAAATGCAACTCTGCATGTGGCGCACAACGAATCCACGCAGCAACTGCGCAATCTCTAGGCTAAAGCTCTGGATCTGGTCCATAATCTTATGGATACAGGGATAATAAAATATTTTTATTTATCAATACATATTACAAGATGTGTGGGGGACACCAGTGGTGGGATTCAGCAGGTTCTCACCGGATCTATAGAACCACTTCCTAATGCTGGTATTGGTTCTAAGTACCGGTTGCTAATGAGTGCCAGTCACACTCATTAAACTTAGTTACGCTGCACAAAAATCTGCAGTACTGTGCAAATGCCGAATTCCTGACCCAGATGTTGTTTAGTGATTGATTTGGATTCCAGAACATAAGGGTAAGTAAGAAACATGATTAAATAAAATAAATCATCAATGGAGACAGGTAGTGAACCTTAAGGTGATCAACAAAGGGGGAAAAGATAAAGGTGCAAATAGCAAATAGCGTAAGGGAGAAAACACGCATCTTTTTATGTCTTTTTATCATAGAGCCGCATATAAAAAGATGTAGTAGTTCTGTATTAGACATGAAAAATTGCACAACCAGCTTTTTTGCATCTAAAGCCTGAATTGAATCGTCCCCAAAGAAGGAACATTGTGGACTTAGTGAAATGAGCTCCTGGATGCGCTGTGAATCCACAATGTTGGTTGCATCATTTAACCAAACAAACCACATCAATTATTAAGTGAGTATGTTTCTGAACCCAGTGTTTGTGTTTTGACATATAAGGAATGATAGAATTTCTACCGAGCTTTATTATCTTCTTTACATTTACATACATGTATTTATGTGTTTTACAATCTCAGTAGTCTTGATCTATTTTAGCAATTATTAGGGTTAATGGACATACTGGTAAGCACAGTTTTTGGGTTTTTTTTTAAATATAAATTCAATTTTGTCCCTACCACTGAAGGGAAGAGGAGGGGCTTGGGTGGAGGCAGGGCAGGGCTTGGGCAGAGCCGTTTGTCATAGAACCTGTTGTTAATTTATTTGAAGCCCACCACTGGGGGACACCCCATATATGATGGAAAACACAGTAGTGTAACAACCGTCTAAAGGGCCCTATTAGAGGGTGATACTATGGAAATACTGGGGTCAGTCACCTACCACACAAGGTACCACAATGCATTTCGACACTTACTAGTGTCTTTCTCAATGTCCCATCTGTGCCCCTCTGTCCACTTCTTTCAATCAGCACATCAGCTTTTTCCTGCTTTTCAGGTGGATCAGGGCCACAGTGTCCTTACAGAGGTTTTGCAGGAACACGCACCTCTGGATAAAATACAGTCTATTGGATAGGATTGTTCATATTACGGCTTTGTATATATATATTTTATTAAAAAACAAACAATAAATCAAATAATGCACATACAGAGAAATGAATACATAACAACACGCACAGTATATACATTATGTATATATTGACCAAGAAGTATAATAATTGACTTCACTGCTTTTACAAACTTTATTTTCTCTTTTTAAATGAATAAACACAATGCTATTCAAATTTCTGCAAATAACTGATGACTCACACATCATTCGGCCAAATATACCTCACCAAAATAAGCGCACAGAGACTGGCATTGTGTTTGAACAACAGGGAAAAGTTTATCAGTCAGAATTCAGGCTATAACCGCTATTGGCTCTATAAAGCAGAAGGGGTCAACAATGATGTAACAATGAGAAAAGAGTACAGACATTCGTTGCCCTTGGTGACCTCCATAAGCCATTGCTGTTAATGAGGACAGTAGACCTAATGCAGGATGCTGCAACTTTGTATTTGGAGCTTCTAACACATCATCTGCTGCGATCTGAATCGTGGAACCTGCAGCATTCATGTTAGCATATGCGGTTGGCAGTGTGTGTGTGCATCATTTACCTGGAAAGGCGATGGTACCGTAAACTATGGGGTGCCTGGGTCCTGGAATCATTTTTGGAAATGTTTTCCCTAATGTCAGTGGCCACTTTCATCAGGGATTTCCCAGACAATTATAATTATAGACCAGCTACGAAAAAAGTAAATAGAAAATATGCTCAGCCCAGACATTTTTTTTCCAACCTCAACCCTTCTCCTAATTCTTACCCCTACCATCATCTTCCATTAACCTAACCGCCTCCCCCAACCCACAGTCTAACCCCAACTCTCCCTGCAGCCTTATTCCAATCATCCCCTTCTCTGATCTATCCCCTCCTGCAGCCTGACCCTTATTTTCATCTTCAATGTTCTATGCCCTCTCAGCAGCCTAATCACAACTCTCCCCACAGCCTAACCCTACCCTTAGCTTTCTCTGCTCCAACCCCTCCTGCCTAACTCCAATTTTCCAAAGCTTAACCCCATATCCTCCCTCAGTCTAACACTATCCTTCTCAGAACCATCCACCACCACAGCCTTACCCTAATTTGCCCATTCCTAACAACCTAACCCTTCATTTCCACATCACCTCCCATCAGCACAACCCTAACCTTCCTTTTCTCCGACCCATTACCTCCCTGCCTCCTAACCCTGACATTCCTCTTCTCCAATCCATTTTCTCTCTGCAACGTTATCCTAACCTTCCCCTTGTAGTGTTAATTATTACGTAGGGGTAGATTATCACCTTCTCACTGGAGACCATCAACTGTAATGAGAGGCAGAATCTCAAAATTTGCATATTTCGCCATACACCTCCATTTACTGAAAAAAGTACTATTTCGAAATACACACAGATGACATTTTATAAAGCAAAATTCAGATTCAGACTCCTATGCACTGATTATGAGTTCTGCACATGCGCACCGGAGGTCTGCTGACGTACAAAGATCCATACAACAGGTTCACAGCCCATATGGTACAAAAGTCTCTGTCCACACTCTTGGCCAAACTGTACACAATCATAAAGTAAACACACCACATGTCCATAATTAAGTTGTATGGAAATCTTCTCTGTACAATTAGTTGTAGTTTGTGCATGTGCAGTGTGAACCAACATGCAGTTTCCACCATGCATGAATCCTGCATTCATTCCTAAGCGGTCAAGTTGTTGACTTTAAGGTATTTCTCACATCTTAATCTGAGGGGTGTGCTCACCCTGACCTACAAATACAAGATCTTACAGTATCTATTGCAAGTACAGAGTCCAGGAATATTGTGGAAGTTGGAGCTGTTTTGGAAAGGTGACCCACCCAATATTAGACAGGTGGTCTTAATCCCACAACCAATTAAGGTCAGGATGGAGCTATACAGCCTGACCTTGAATTTATATGTGACCTAGGATCCTATACTGATTTGATCTAGCACTCTGCTTGTACATGACCATCCATTTAGTTAAACCTTCCTCCTAAGTCTAGTTTGTGGGCTGTCCACTGTTCTTTGGCTGTCAGTGCATGGAGAAGACACTACTATGGAATGGAACATCATCCTTTGGGAGCGTGTTCACTTTAGAAGACTAAATGATATCATGGTGATGGTGATGATCATAGTTATGGTGAACCCATTGTAATAAAGATCTGGGATAAACCACACAACCAGAAAGCGGGGGTTTACACTGGGGCCGGGTCTGTTCCTGTAACACTAAGCCACGACGATGTGTTATTGTATCCTGGGCACTTTGACCGTAGTAGCTGACCAGAGTGTTAGTTCACTTATGTATTAGGGCTAGATTTTCTCAACTTTGGAGACTTTGCCCACAGCAACCTATGAGAGTCTAAGGGGTATATTTACTAAGCGTGAGAGTGCAGTGAGATTGGAAAGTGGGGATGTTGCCCATAGCAACCAATCAGCTCTCAGTTTCATTTTGCAAACTGGAGAATGTAAACTCCAGATTGCACACTGGAGAATGCAATCTTGCCGCTTAGTAATATTATACCCCTAACTCTCACTTTCTTAATACATACTACTGAATGTGAACTTGAATCTTATTGGTGGCTACGGACACCAAATTTTCATTTCCACATTTTAGTAAATGTAGTCTTTTTTTGTAACACAATACCATAATAACGATCCCAAAAGAATACGTTCAAATAAAACTGATTTCCCAAACGTAATGAAGATATTTTTTTTAAAGCACTGGAATAATTATTTACTGGGAACCATTACTGATTTTATGCCTTTATGGAATTCTCCTTTTAGGCTAGAACATTGTATAAAAAGGACAGAGCATAGACACAGTATCACAATAAGAATCATAAACAACTGGGTATTATCTATGTGTGTTACCATATTGCAATTACTGGAGAGCTATAGTTTGGACTTGTAACATAATTACACGAACCTAAAATTAAACAAATATCGGAAAATATCCAGAAGATAAGACCCATCGACGAAGAAGACAAAGTCCCACTTATTGCTGAATATCTAGGCACTATATATTGATTATTGGGATTCTTATTAAGGATTTACACTCCATTGAGCTTTATTTAGCTGGTAATTACCATTATTTGTTATACAGCCCTTTTCATATTTCTTGTTGTTGACTAAGCTAGCATGAATAACATGACTTCGGTCAAGGAATTCCTTCTCCTGGGCTTCCGAGTCCATCACTATCATAAAGTCGTGCTCTATATATCCTTTCTTTTGTTGTACCTGGCAACCATTATGGGCAATATGCTGATTATTGTATTGGTCTGTATATATGACAGTCTTCATTCCCCGATGTACATTTTTATGTCTAACCTGTCTCTCTCGGATATAATATTTAGCACGAATATCATCCCTAACATGCTTGTGACTGTACTAAAAGACAGACCGACGGTCACTATCAATGGGTGCATTGCCCAGTTTTTCTTCTATGGAATGCTGGGAAGTACGGAGTGTTTCCTTCTGACTGTCATGTCCTTCGATAGATATCTGGCCATTTGTAGACCCTTACATTACATGTACATTATGGACTTTAGACTTCAAAGTAGTCTTCTAGCTGTATCATGGGTGGTCAGTGCGGCAGTTACTGTTCTACCAGTGCTTCTGTTGCATCAGTTACACTTCTGTGGACCTTCAGTTATTGACCACTTCTTCTGTGATCTTGGCCCGATTTTGGACCTTTCTTGTTCCGACACAACGGTTGTGGAGACAGAGACTTTTATATCTTCAATCTATGTTGTCCTTCTGCCATTCTTGGTTGTCATCTCCTCGTATGGCCGCATTCTCCTTACCATCTGTAGAATGCCCTCTACTCAGAGCAGACAGAAGACATTTTCCACATGCAGCGCTCACTTGCTCGTTGTTTGCACCTATTTCTTAACCATAATAACTGTTTACAGTAACCCATCACAGACATATTCCTCAGACGTCAACAAAGTACGGTCATTATTATACACTGTGCTTACCCCGCTGTTTAATCCAATAATATATGCATTGAGGAATAAAGAGATAAAAACAGCACTGCAAAAACTGTGGATTAGTAGGAAAATCCATATGCACCGCAGGCTGGCAGGTCATGGATTTACTTTCAATTACAATAGATCAGTGGTCGACGTGGAAATGTAGAAGTGGGGGTATGGACATTCAGAAATGATGGTATGGAAACACTGAATATAATGGAAGTCAATGGAGATTTGAAATCTTTCCATTACAACAGTGGGAGAATTGCCGGTATGTCATACCCCCGTATACCCCCCCACTTCGAGCCCTGCAATAGATTCATCCAGACAGGATTAATGAATGAGGGGTGCATAAAGGAGGAACGCCAATGTACCTATCTGTGACCCAACCTGTATTCCTTATTATCAAAAGCCTGTACTGTGCTGTAAGTAACAATCAATCTATAAATCAACTATACTAAATGATTTTTTGGTATGACTGATAACATTAGTGAACTTGTTAATAAAGAATGTTTAATTATTACCATCTACTAATTATTTTATACATTATATATATAAATGTTTTTTTATACACATGGGCTAATTGTTGTATATTAGTTGTTTATTCATTATTCATATGGTGGGACAAAACTAATGACTTTGGGCCAGATTCAGATATTTAGGAACGGATGACTTACTTACAAGTGGGTAAAACCATGATGAATTGCAGGGGGGGTAAAATGAATGTCAGTGTGTGCATGCAGGGAGAATACTTTATTGTTGCATGTTGCACACAGATACTGACCAGCGTTACTGTTACACTGTCCCATCATTTATTACTGCCAAGCCAATATATGATGGAATGGCCCTTATATATCCTGCAGGGAATAACCTCCTTGACCTATATGTAATGACCTGTGGAAATGGAAAAATGGAGATGTTGTCTATAGCAACCGATCAGATTCCATCTCTCATACCCTGTTCACACTGACTACCCAGGTAATTCAGTTTTTTACTACCAGGGTAGTTTGCTGGGGCTCTGCATTACCCTGGTCAACCTCGTTCACAATGCTGAGTTACCCTAGTAATTCACAAACTACCCTGGTCAACACCGTTCACACTGAACCAGGGTAGTTAGTAGTAATTTTAGCGCTGTTCACACCAAGCACACTACCCGGGAACTTGACTGAATTACCTGGGTAATAGCCCTCTGTGTCTCGGTATTTCATATCACTTCTTTCTTGTTCTCTAGTGCTGAGTGCCTTGTTCGATTGCAGGTGCATTGTTGTCAAGCAATATCTCACTGTGGATGCACAGGTGTGTCTAACCATAATCCACACAGCTGTATATCCTAGGTCAGAGGTTCCCAAACTTTCTCAGTTGAGGCACCCTTAGGGTCTCCATAATTTTTCAAGGCGCCCCTATGACACAATAATTTCCATTTTTTTTTTACGTTTTTGAGTCAAAATCATGTAATAACTATTTAGGTAAAACCATAAATACTTCAGGTTGACATCAAATCTTGTGTTACTCCTATACAAGACGTAAAATTGTGCTTCTATGTAGTTGCACCATATCAGATAAAACATTCCACGGCACCCCAATGAGAGTGTCCCGGCACCCCAGGGAGCCACGGAACAACTGTCATCTTATAGCCAGAGTTTCAGGCTCACTTGGTTTCCTTGTGTGTTCTAATCTACTGTTCTAATCTACTGTTCTAATCTACCCGCTAGTATCCTGCTTTCTGGGTTCCTCCCAGCTATACTCTGTTACTATGTTACCATATACTCTATTACTCCACCATGTTCCAGCCTTTGCCTTTGAGATCACACATAAACCTACAGCAGTGGTATTCAAACTTTCTTAGTTCAAGGCACCTTGTGGTCTCCATATTTTCACAAGGCATCCCAAAGACAAAATCATTACCAAGCAGTGCCAAGTTTTATGTTTTTGATTCAAAATTACTGTTACTATTTAAGAAAGGACATAAAAGCTTTAGGTTGACATCATATCGTATATAGCCCCTACACAGGCAAGGCAAGCAGACAGATACATTTTTTGAATACTTTCCGTTTCCTAATTTGTCTCTTAGTCCTCCCCTTTCACTACTCGAACCCTAACCCTAATGGCAAAGTGCCATTACGCTGGAAAAAACATTCCGTGTCACTGCACAGAGAGCAGGGTGCCAGGGCGCACATTGGAAACCACTGACCTACAGGTTTCACTCCATTAAGTTGTGGTAGGCAGCGGGACACAGAGTCTAATTGGAGATCCTTTCTTCACCGGTGCCACTGAAGGTGTGCATGGACTTGCAGTGGCCAGTCTGCAACTGGTCTCAGCCCCCGGCTAACCTCATTAAACCCTAGGATATGGACAAGACAAACTAATAGCAAACAGTAGTATTAAGGTGGATCCAGTAGAAGCATGATTTATTTCTCCAGCTTTGCAACCTCTTCCCCTGAAGGAATCTGCAAGTCCTGGCTCACAGTGACTTTGCTGTGATTGATTATACAGGTGATAGCGCCTATGCTGTGATTGATTATACAGGTGATAGAGCCTATGCTGTGATTGATTATACAGTTGACAGTTTCTATGCTGTAATTGGTTATACAGGTGACAGTGACTATGCTGTGATTGGCTATACAGACGACAGCAGCTATGCTGTGATTGATTATACAGGTGACAGNGGCTATGCTGTGATTGGTTATACAGGTGACAGCGGCTATGCTGTGATTGGTTATGCAGGTGACAGCGGCTATGCTGTGATTGGTTATACAGGTGACAGTGACTATGCTGTGATTGGTTATACAGACGACAGCAGCTATGCTGTGATTGATTATATAGGTGACAACGGCTATGCTTTGGTTGATTATACCGGTGACAGCGGCTGGGTATTTTGTACTCCTTCCCCACCTCTCTCGATGCCCCTGCTCAGCGCTCCCATTGCAGGTGTATAACATTCCAATTGTATAACATCTATTTAACTTTTTTCTTTAAGTGACATAAAAGAGACTTAAGTTCTATAACTGGAGTTTCTTTATTATGTTGCTTTATTATGCGTATTAACATATCTATGAGAAAAAAACGATAATATAAAAACTTGCATACAGTAGTACAGCACAAGAGGAAATGTTATTCTAAAAAAACATGTAAATTTTAAAATTGTAAGAGTAAATGTCAGGGTAATGTTTGCATAGCAAACATCACATCATTGTTTAAACATAACGACATGTCAGAATTGAAATATTGCTTTAGTAAACTACTATGTATGTTATTTTCAATAAAGATCCATTTATCTTTTGTTGAAAGTTTTTACGTTTTAAATAAATGAAATAATATTTTATATCTACGCTTTGGTTCTTCTTTGTACCGCAACAAATAACACTTATAGTTAAAAGATTTTACTACCATACAGTATAGTCCAAAATGGGAATTATTCATTTATGCTCCTGTGTGTAACTGGTATAATCATTTCATTGTCTGTTTTAATCACCTAATGAGTCTATAAGGGATTAGTGCTCAGCTCGGATACATGTGGGAATAACACTATAAAGACTGCATGTCATATATTTATATAATTCTATGTATATATAATACTCACATCTAGGTTGAGACTGTTCTCTATTCATGTCTATATATGAGACATGTTCTTGGTTTTCCCTTTCTGGATTTACAGGGAGATTGAATTTATGTAGAGAAATCAATTAACATATGTAAGAATGTTCTATATTCTTTCATTCTATATTTATTAATAATGTAGACCTGTATTGAGGTAACTTTTCCATTCTCTGCATGGTTCCGTGATACCTGATCTAAATGACATCCGACCTACTCAGACCTCATAGTGCGATTTATTTACAATGTATGACATGAATTTTCTCTTCTATATGCATTCATTCTGACTTCTGACAATAAAACCAGCCATTTTCCATTTGTAAAAGTCAGAAATGTTAAGACAGGCCTTGAGCTTCAGAAGTTTGCACATCCAAGAGGAGGATTTTACAAAGGCGTCTCATAAATGGGATATGGTGAATCCCTGAACATCTCTTGATCCGGTTTCCAGTTGGGATTTTACTGATGTGAAGGAACTTGTATCCCTGTGTATTTTATATTGAGTTTATAATGGTAGATGGAAACAGAGATAGAGAGACAGAGATCTGGCCATTCAGTGTCTTCAGTTGCGCTACAGGTAAACAAACATACATCTGTGTGCATTCAAAGCTAATGCTAACGTAGAAAGATTGAACAACTACATTAGTCTATTTTACCCTTCACAAGGCCCAGATTAACAGTGACCCCAAAAATGCTAAATCTTCTTTTTGCTGCAGTGATACACACATCATTTCCCTTTACAGTCTACATGCAGATGAATGACAAGAAGAAAAGAAGGTAAGTAAAGGGGTTGATAAAGGTGAATAGCGGTGATAGAGTAGAGGTTGAAAAACACAAGGGGCTTGGAGTGGTGGAAAGACATTTTGGGGCCTTATGGTGGCCCGATTAATATTCTTCTATGTTTACCAGACCTTTTTACTCCTCCATAACTTAATATGTGGCTTTTGGGGGTATATTAAATACATAGAAACATAGAAAGTGATGGCAGATAAGAGCCTCATGGCCCATCCAGTCTGCCCCATTGTGTATCTAAAACTGTACCAACCCAAATGTATTCACTATTTTGTTTGAGACTCAGACAATATGGGACCCTAGTGTGTGATGGACATGCACAGAATATTTTGCATGCCCAAACAGGATCAAATGTATCGGAACACTGCCAGAAACGTCACTGCAGGTGAACAGAGTTAGGCTTGGTCCATTTCAGTTATACAGTGTTGGCTGGTTTGAGACAATGTCATATCAGTAAGAATCCCTTATCCATAGGGCTTTATGGCTAGGGCACTGAACATGTATTTGGTAAAAGTGCCTTGCCATATGTGTTAGTGTAATGTCAGGAAAGTGCATTAAGGATTTACAATTAGAGCTTAGGAATGCTCTGTCATACGCAAATGAGTACTATTAACTGGTTATGATAACTTCTTATCCCACTGTCAGGTCCGGCGACATGCCATTGTCACCGTTTTTTTTTTTTTTTCATTTTTTATTTGTTAATACTAATTCTTCTGATGATATTTATTCTTGTTCATTACTTATTATCCTGTTTTATATTTTTTATAACAGTAGATTGATGGATTTTCCAGCATACTACAATAAAGTGTGACAAGGAGGTGAGCCCCTATCCGGAACCCAGCAGTGGAAACAAGGTGTATTCCAGGGTATTCCAGACAGAGAACAACAAGTAGGGGACCCCTTTTTTGGACTGCACCGAAGGAACATACAGACCCGGGATTACAAGCCAGAAATCCTGCAGACGTTGGTAAGTGCAATGATAACTTTCAAACAACTGATAGTAAAGGGTTAATGCACTATATGTTTGTTCTCTGTCTCCTATTTTTCTTCCTGAAATAGTGACCGCAACCACATTTTGCAATACAATACTACACACTCTACAGCAAAGAATACACCTTAGGAATGGGAATGGATATAGCTACTATAAAAAAAGGGTAATAAACAACTAACAAAAATAATAAAAACAAAATATTATCAAAAGAATTAAATCTTTCCCACCCCAGGAAGTACAATTACATCCTGGCAGGAAGGATGTTTGCATGATTGGCCATACATGAATGGCCGTGCTATAAACTGTCACACCATAGTGATGGCTGCTGGGGGGCCAATCAGAGAGATCCCACCACAGCAGGAAATTCTGACTAGCCAATCACAGCTTTTCAATGTGTAAACAGAAACAACATTTGTCCATCTGTCAATCTCCTTACTTACCCCCTCCCCTGGGACACCAGAAAAGCAGTGGAGGGAACAGAATAAAAGGGGGGGAAGGGAAGATGGGCAAATAGGAGAGAAAGAGAGGGAAGTGCAGTTGTAGATTGCTGGTCGTTGGCATGTGAAATTAAACGAGACATCATCAGAGCTGCTTCATCTTTATACATCAGATCATTTTCTACGGAAGCTGCAAACAGAGGTAGCTGCCCACAGGGAGAGAAGTGACCGGGCTGCACGGGTATAGGTAGGTGCTGTTTATCTTCCAGTGCTGAGAGTGGCAGGCATTTGCAGTCTGCAGAAATGGGAAGTATATGAAGGGCAATCATCTATATGATACGACGGGACAGCTAAGAAGTGATACTGCTACTCATCACATGTGTATTTTCTTTTGTATTAAAAAATTAAAGCTTTCCATTGTGTGTGCGATAGATAGTAATAAAACAGATATACTAATTAAATAACACAGTACTCATCACATCCACATAAATATAGCACAGAGCATAAAAAAGCCAAATGGTGCTCCTTCCCTTCTGAGCCCTACCGTGTGCCCAAATAGAGTTTTATAACCATATATGGGGTATTACCATACTCAGAAGAAATTGTGTAAGAAATAATGGGATGCTTTCACTATTGCGCTTTGTGGAAATGTTAAATTTGGGAGTGAATCTACAAATGAATACAAACATTTTTACATCCCGATTCTTAACAATGTTGCAAAACACCAATGAGGTTCAAAATGCTCACTACACCCATAGATGATTTCCTTGAAGGGTGTAGTTTATAAAATGGTATCAGTTGTTGGGATGTTTTTCTCAACTGATACAACAGGGGTTCTAAATATGCAACATGGAGCATGAAAATCATTCCAGCAAAATCGGCACTAAAAAAAAACCCAAATGACACTCCTTCTTTTCTGAACCCTACCGTACAACCAAATGGCGTTTTACAATCATATATAGGATGTGTATATGTCAGTGGTTCCCAACCTTTCTCAGTTGAGAAGGCACCCCTATAACAAAATAATTTTAATTTTTATCATTTTTGAGTCAAAAAAGTGTAATAACTGTTTAGGCAAAGACAGAAATACTTCAGGTTGACATTAAATCTTGTGTAGCTCTTAAACAGGATGTAAAATTGTGCTTCTAAGTAACACTAGCAACGTGGCACCACGTCAGAAAGAACATTCTGTGGCACCCCAATAAGTGCGTTACGGCACCCAAGGGAGCCTAGGCACACAGTTTGGGAACCACTGGTATATGTCTAAAATCTGCAGAATCAAGGGATTTCAATGTAAATGGAAAATTTCCTAAATAAAGGAACATTTTAACATTTTAAACTTTAATGTATTTTTTCAGGAGTGTAGTTTTTTATACTTTGGTCAGCTCAAAGCCACATCCAAAGTGAACTGGTTCCTAAATTATTGAAACATTACATTTTCTTGAAAATGTGAATTGCATTAAACCTCCTTCCATCCTAAAAAGTAAAATGAGGTTTAAATAATGATAGAAATATAAAGTAGACATATGGTAATTGCTCGTTATTAATTATTTTGTGTGGTATAACTATCTGTCTTGCAAGCAGAACATTTATCAACCATAATTTACCACTAAATTTACCATTAAAAAAATATTCCCACATAAAGTAATACATGTCAGATTTGGAAAAATAGACCACATACTTAGGAGGTTAAAGTATAAACACATTAACAATTAAATATTAAGAAAAGAGGTTCAAACAGGAAAGCAAGTTTTCATTAGTAAAATTGCTTGATGAAGAGGCATCTGTGCTTTAAAGATAGCAATTATATAATTTTTCTGGATAGCCAATATCAATCCTCTAATACTTTTGTCATTTTTAACACAAGAGCATTTTACATCACACTGTCTTTTCTGGCTAAAACGGTTCTGCATTATTTTTCTACACTTTCTAAAACATTGGAAGAGATATTTTTTGTGTTAGGACATTTAGGAAAGTAATGTTATGAAATGCACTACAATAAAATAGGCAATATTGTTTTCTCTCTTTACTTATGCATTTTTAAGTATTCATAACTATAATCATCATGAATAAATTGAATAAGCACAGATGTTGTAAAATAAAACATACCAAAAAATTATATTTTTTTAACACATATTTTAACTACTTTTTTAACACCTATCAAATGAAACACTAAAAATTTACATTAAAAATATATTTGTTTTGTAAACAAATAAAACCACAATTTAAACAAATTGCTTGCTTTACCTCGTAAATTCTGACCACTCTTTAGCATTTTTGCTTTTGGTGTATACTTTATGGGAATAGGTTAGGCAGCTGTCTCAGGCCTCCTCTTTTCTGGGTCCTGTATCTACTGCAACACACACACCCATAGTAGTTAAAGTTAGTTAATTTAAAAAAATAAACAATAAATAAATGTTTTCCCCTTATATTGCAACACAGTTTTTCCAGGTGCAAATTTGAACATGTTCTTGTTGCTCCTAACTTAGAATTCACCCTATAATAATTTATAATTTATGTTATATCTATGTTACAGAACTTGGGACACAACTTCTTTAGTAAAATGCATGAATTCAATCAAACAAAAATTACAGAAATCTTACTTCTAGGATTTCAGAACAATAATCTAAAGATTTTTCTTTTCATATTCTTCCTTTTAATTTACTGTGTCATTTTGACTGGGAATTTTGTAATTATTTCTCTGGTGACAATAAACTACCAACTCCACACTCCTATGTATTTCTTCCTCAGTTTCCTGTCTTCTACTGAAATTATGACCACTACTAATATTGTCCCAAGAATGCTTTCTGTAATATTAAAAGATGGTGACATTATATCATTTACAGCTTGTATGACTCAGTTCTATTTATTCTCTGCATCAACAAATTCAGAATGCTTCATTCTTAGTGTGATGTCCTATGATCGCTACTTGGCTATATGCAACCCCTTGAGATACATCTCCATTATGGACTTTAGGCTAAGACTGAACCTAGTTTTTTGGTCATGGTTTATAGGGTTTGTAATTACCATAATTATTACTATTTTGGTTTCTAAACTACATTTCTGTGGACCCAATGTCATAGACCATTTCTTCTGTGATCTGGCCCCTCTTCTTCAGCTTTCATGTTCAGACACTTCCATGGTGGAAGTGCAGGCTTTTATATTTTCCGTTCCTGTTATTCTCCTTCCATGTCTATTCATTGTTGGAACCTACATCTACATATCTTTCGCCATCATTAGAATATCTTCAGCTTCTGAGAGACAGAAGGCATTATCCACCTGCAGCTCACATCTAGCAGTGGTCTGCACTTATTATGGCACCCTTATTAGTGTTTATTTATTTCCATTGAATGGGTATTCCCCCAATTTAAGTAAAGTCCTTTCCTTATTATACATTATGTTGACCCCTCTGCTGAACCCAATAATATACAGTCTAAGGAACCAAGAGATCAAAAACGCTCTTAAAAAATGCAAGATGAGACTGTGACAAAAGTGAGATTTTCATGTTCTAACAATCTGTTTTGTGACTTTGAAATACATTAATCATATTATCAGTATATCATTTATTGCTACTTACACTGAATGATGATGAGAACAAAACTCCACCAGCCAGTTAAACAATTTATTCAATGTGTATTGCTGAATGAAACCCTTGATGTACGTAATTGTTAAGAGGTCATTACTGACTTAAAAGTTGGATGTTATGGATAACTACATGGTACGGCACAGGGACTAACTATGGGTTTGGTGCCTCTAATGGAGGGGTCAGACTTGGCTGCAAACACACAACTATAAAATCAAAGCTTAACTGCTGGAAAATACTGCAAATTAAGGTTTTTTTGAGTCAATTAGAATGCTGGCAGATGGTACACAACACAGTACACCTTAAAGACTAACACGACTCACAACACATACTACAGATATAAAAAGTAACACAATTACCTGAGGTAGTATGGAGGAGATAACCATGTAAATGTCAGGTGGTAAAGGTACAGCACAGAATAAAAGGTAGTGCAAAGTCGCATGAGATAATAAATGCACAGGGTGTAGTATGAGAGAGTAGCAGTACAAAACAATATGCAAAGTACTACAGAAACAGGATCACGATCAAGACACAGATCGGATAACCAGATAGTAAAACTACTAAAAGGCAGAGACGAGCCAAACAGGGAGTCACCAGTGCAACAACCCCATTTTCGACATAGATACATTCAACAGTTAAATGTTGACTGTATCTATTTCAACATAGGAAGCAGCAAGGAGGGGCAATTAAGGTTAGGCAGAGGGGAGAAAGGTTAGGGTTAGAAAGCGGGTAGGGGAAGATTAGGGTTAGACAGCGAGGAGAGGAAAGTTAAGGTTAGGTAGTGGGAAGGAGGGGGTTGGGGTTAGGCTGCAAAGAATATAGGGTTAGAGTTAGGCTGTGGCGAATGGAGGGATGAGGTTAGGCTGCAGGAAGGGAAAGGTTGGGGTTAGGCTGTGGGGAACAGTGGGTTTGGCTGCAAGGAATGGAGGGTTTTGGGTTAGGCTGCAGGAAGGGGAAGGTTGGGGTTAGGCTGTGGGGAACAGTGGGTTAGGCTGCAAGGAATGGAGGGTTGGGGTTACTCTGCAGGAAGGGGAAGGTTGGGGTTAGGCTGTGGGGAACATTGGTTTAGGCTGCTGGGAATGGAGGGTTGGGGCTAGGCTGTTGTGAATGGAGGGTTAGGTAGTGTAAGGGGACATTTAGGGAAAGAATTAGACATAATTATGATTTGGCACTGCTGGAGTTGTAAAACTCTTGCTATCTGGGCGCCGTCTGTCCGTGCTGCTCTTGTGTCGTAGTTACGTGTATGGGCAAGCTATGGTCAGGTAAATGCTTGACAAGTTAAATATAGTCAATGATAAGACAAAGGCAGACTACAACAACGTTGAAACAACCAATCAGTAAGGTAATGAAACACATTTCAAAGGAGATAAAAGAATTGCTGATAAAAATTTAAAATACAAACTAATGTAAAACACATTAGACTATGGCGCTTCTATTAAAATGCAGATTTTTTTAGAAAAACTTGCATATCTGCCTAGTGAAAGGACAATAAATTCAGATAATAGTTCTTATGCACAAATAGAATCGGACAATCAAGAACTACCAATCATTTTCTGAAGCACACAGCTACAGGAACGTCAAGGTGTTGGAAAGTGCTCTTTTCTTTGTTGTATGGGTGGGATTGTGCACTGATCTGTTCAATGGCACCTTATTAAAACCATGGAAAACGTCTGCATCTGGAATAGTGACCTTAGAATAAAGTGTGCATCTATTCTAAATTGTGTAATGGATACAATTTACAAAGTGGACAGAGGGGGAGTGTGCATACGCAAGGTGCACAGAGGTCAGGGGAGGGCATGTAAAGTGTACAGTAATGGCTTAGTTAAGCCCTTACGTACCACTACACTACCTTACTTACTTAGCAAAAATGGTGCAGAGAGATTAAGCTAGGATTCTTTTTTAGATTTCCCTCTGTATGGTGGAGGTGTATAAGGGGAGTGTTCTCTTGTGTATATGGGGAGTGGTCTCCTGTATATATGGGGAGTGGTCTCTTGTATGTATGGGGGAGTGGTTACTTGGGTATACAGGGAGTGGTCTCCTGTATATATGGGGAGTGGTCCCAGCTGTCTCCATGGCAACCAGCCAATGAATGCAGGGAGGCCGGCCCAGAAAAATCTGCTGATTGGCCAGCCTTCCTGTTACTGGACCGACAAGTGCATATACTAGTGTGTTCATACCAATGCCTGTGCTCTTGTTCTCGGTTTCATGGTTTCCTGCTTTTGGTTTTACCTTGGTTGTGCCAGTCCTTCTCCCTGGTCTACACCTTTTAGTCCCTCTCTCCTTTTTTGTTTGCATTTGTTTTTGCTGAACTTATTTCTGTGCCTATTTCCTTGATGACTGTCATTAATCCAGCAGTGTGGCATTGGGAATTCTTTCCAGCCTTGGGTACCCACCTACCCACCTACCATCTGTGTGTTGCTCTTGATTCTTGCGTTTTTCCATCTCGCTTGTTCCAATGTCATTATTGTGTATTGTCTTGTTTGTTGTCCCCACTCACTCTGTCCAGTTTCAGGGGTTGCTACCCAGGACTGAGGACTCTATTGCTTGTTTACCTCATTGGAGTACTCATCCTCATATCTGGATTGGCAATAATGGCAAGAAGAATGACAGCTTGAAATAGCACAATGTCAATCCCTGGTCCAGTTCTATAAAGCTCCCATGCAGTCTTCCATGAGGTTGTCATCCTTGGCTCACTCCCTTCTGGCTGACAGCTCGTCCCATACTGCCTCCTCTTCTGTCCATTTGTCCCAAATCCATAGGGGTTTTCCTCGTCCTCTCCATCTAGTGAGCCCACAGAATACACCAGCTGAATTCTCTTGCTCCATCCAACAGTGGCTCTCGCTCAAACTGCACTTGATGACACGTGACCTTTTTTAGTTTTAGGGGATGTTGCCCCTAGCAACCAATCCGATTCAAGTTCACATTCTCCAGTATGTAACATGAAACTGAGAGCTTTAATCTGATTGGTTGATATGAGCAACAACCCCACTTTTCGGTAATCTGCCTGCTTAGTAAATGTGTGCTGAGATGTATTTGTTTTAGTTTAGATAAGGTCCTTGTCTACAGATCCATTTGTAGTGTAGACTGAGACTGATTAATCATTTTTAGCTGGCCTGAAATAGTTACAATATTCTAATTTTCTTCCACATACATTGTGTCTTATTTTCTAGGGACTCATTATTATAATAAGCCGTATTCTCTGTGGAATATATTTTCCTCCTCAGCACTGCTCACCCTCCCCATATCAATCTATAAATGTTCACAACACTGCAAATAAAAAGCAAATGGTGTTGCATGTAATGTATTTATTAAAGAAATGACTGTATGTATTTAGATATTTATATGTTTAGTTACATCTGAATAAATCTTTTCTAACAATGTTAAACTAATCAGAAGTAAGCAATCTGTTAACAGTATTCTAAAGGTAAGATTACACATTTCTCGCAATCATTCTGTCTTGCCATATAAAAAAAAGTTTTTTAGTTAATTTGCCACATAAATGTATATGTTTATATGTTAGTTATATTATGAAGTTTGTCTACAAATTGCTTTGGTTAAATATAAGCGTACATGCTTTGACGTAGGAGAACATTCCTTTCTTTGACAAGACTCCAGATTTCAGAGCGATAAAAGTTTCAACATAGATGCTGGGCTGAATTTACGAGTGTGTAACTCTCTATATGTACTCATGCAGACTTTCCAACTCCAAAGAGTTTCCATGTGAGCGTGAGTGGTGAAAATGTCACACACAGATGTCTGTATGGTGTGGTTCATGACCTCAATCCAAATATTTTTCCTAAAGGATGTGGGACCAGATCCAAATTCTAGTGACACTGCACTGGAAGAGCCTTCTGGGCAGACTAGGAGAGGCCATTACTATATCTTACATAGGCCACTACAAACCCCTACCTTAAAAATCCCAACACATCTTTACAAAAATTCGGGACACAAGTTTGGAAAGTATAAGAGCATGTAAAATGCACTTTGAAGCACTTCCAGTAAATAATTCTGGATCCAAGGGATCCCGTGAACATTCTTACTTACAAAATGTGTGCAATTTCTGATGTAAAACACCCATTTTGCTGAATATTTGATGATTTTGAAACATTTTAATTTTTTTATGTTTTAATTGTTGTCTTGCTTTTTAAAAAAGGTTTGAAAATTTGTGTAGTTATTGCCTAAAATTGAAAGCAAATTAAAATGCATTATTATATAAAAGCGTTTGTGTGAATTCTTTTAAATGATCAGTATGACTTAATAATAATATGTTCCATCACCATTTTTCCTTCTATAAGCATGAACAAGACAA
The DNA here is from genome assembly GCA_016617825.1 of Platyplectrum ornatum. Lineage (NCBI taxonomy): Eukaryota > Metazoa > Chordata > Amphibia > Anura > Limnodynastidae > Platyplectrum > Platyplectrum ornatum. The sequence goes on along the minus strand of JABWIB010000832.1, from coordinate 14,773 downwards.
TCATAACTGTAATACTACTCAGAGGGTTCGAAAATCTGCAGGATTTTAAGTTGCTTGTGTTTCTCCTGTTCCTCATCACATATTTGGTCACTATCACTGGAAACTTTCTCATTATCTTATTGGTGTCCACCAGTTATCGTCTCCGTTCTCCTATGTTCTTCTTTCTTGGTCACCTGTCCTTCTCTGATATTTTGCTCACGTCCAACATTGTGCCCAGCATTTTGAACATCATACTGTCGGGTGTTGCCATTGTGTCTCTTACAGGCTGTATTACACAGTTCTTCTTCTATGGTGTTTCAGCAACTACAGAGTGTCTGTTGCTCACTGCTATGTCCTATGACCGTTACCTCGCTATCTGTAATCCACTGCGCTACACCACAATTATGGACAATAAACTTTGTACCTATCTGGTTATATTTTGCTGGTTACTAGGGTTCACCATCACTATCATTCCAATATTCTTCATGCATACTTTGTGGTTTTGTGGTCCTAATGTGATTGACCACTTTTTCTGCGATCTTGGACCTCTTCTTGAGCTGTCTTGCTCAGATGTCTCCATAGTGAAATTTGAGGTGTTCGCATTCTCCAGTTTTCTAACCATAGTTCCTTTTGTGTTCATTACAATCACTTATGGTTATATTTTTCTAACCATTATGAGAATAACATCTGCTACAGGACGACAGAAGACGTTTTCCACCTGTAGCTCTCACCTGGCTGTTGTATGTACTTATTATGGAGCACTCTTTGCAATGTATGTAGCACCATCCAGAGGATTTTCAGTAAATATCAATAAGGTGGTTTCCTTAATGTACACTGTGGTCACTCCATTGTTCAATCCAATTATATACAGTCTTAGAAATCAAGAAATCAAGTCCACCATGGGGAAATATCTTCTTGCATGTAGGAAAAACTATAAAAATTAAAAAAGAACAAAAACCATTGAATTTGAATTTTATTTCATGCAAAACATTTGAAAGATTATTACACATTCTCTAATACTGTAGCGACTAATAAATATTTGGAATAAAATTATCTTACGATGTTTAACATTTCCACCAGAATAGTTCCATAGAGGTGGTGACACACAGGTGGTGAAACTCACTTTTCTTATCTGCTTGCTCATTCCATAAATGGGACAAAAACCAGCTTCTATGCGACAGAAATTCTACAAACATGGGTATATATTTACTAAGCAGGGAGATTGAAAAGTGGGGACGTTGCCCATAGCAAACAATCAGATTTGAGTTAATTTTTCCAGTAGTTGAATCTGATTGGTTGCTATGGGAAACACCCCCACTTTTCAATCTTACTGCAATCTCGCCGCTTAGTAAATAAAAGCACATATGGACAGTTCAAACTTGCTCTCATATCTGGTATAGTATGAAAATTATTTTCATACAATAAATTTGCACACATGGTGACACTCTTAATTTCTATTTGTATGTAGTTGTGCCAAGGGTTTCCAGGCTGACCAGGTTTGCAAGGTAGACATCGACGTGCCTCAGATTGGCTACCTCTTTGTTGTTTTTTAGTCTCACAGTGCTTACTTTCCTCATATGCTAGGTCGACAGCCTTAACTCACTATCATCTCATGCCTACTTACCCATCCTCCGCCATTGCTGAATCACCATAGGCTTCCTAGGTTGTTGGAATGCATTACCATCACATAATTCACATACAGGAACACATTTTACTATTATTAGATACATCCCATTCAGACTCAAAAACATGTCGATTAATAATTAATGGTGTAATTTATTACATAATAATAATAATAATAATAATAATAATAATAATAATAATAATAATGAACCACTAAATACAAATCACTATAATTAGAGTGGAAAAGGGACAGATTTTTATAAAAAAAAAAGTTTGAAGCTTGCTGGTTAGTATGGGTTGTTTTGCATCTATATTACATTTGGACAAATACAGTACCTATATTTATAAAAGCTCCATATAAAAAAAAAAAAAGGATTTTGATTGATAAATTATTAATGATTTATTTTTTACCATAATAACCAATGTTTAATATAAGCGTTGTTATAAGACGTAAAATTAAGGGTGTGTGTGTGATGCAGATGTATTAGTTAATAAGCTACAAATATGAATGCTAATAAATAGATATATCTAGCTTTATCTGAAAGCATTTCTAAGTTGGTGGTTTGTGCATTTACTAGTTAAATGCCTGAAACCAATTTAAAATATTACCATTGTTGAACAGCACCATCGTGACTTGTTAGCACTTCTTCCACAAAGCCCTGAGGTCATGAGTTTGATTCCCAAGCAGGGCCTCATGTGGCGTTCCTTAGCTTCTGCGTGGCCTACATGTGGATTTTCCACATTACAGGCTGTCGACTAAAATTAACTTTAACATTTGTCTGTCTTTGTGTATGCTTCCATTGTAAGCTCTAATACAGCAAGAATTGATGGGAATGATTGTTTAAACATTTTAATGTTATATGATGCCCTATTCCAAACTAATTTATAAATTACCAGTGGACATCATTGGGTTCTTATCTAAAATAAGGAAGATTTCCTGTAAAAATTTACAGAAACTGTTTCTGTGGGAAAGGAAAGTGAGCATATCCAGACTTTGTGCACAGCGCAAGTGCGGTTTCTGTGTGGGTGCGTTGTGTAACACATCCACAGTTACATTTTTTGGCCAAAATGCGCTACTGTGAATCGCACACAAAATAAGTGCAGATATGTGCAAGCATTCATAAACCCACAGTTTAGCGTCTTTTGTCTTGTTGGTATAATGGATTTTTTTAAATAAGTTATTTTTTCTACTTCCCTATTCTATTTTTGGTTTGTGTTGTGTGTAGTATTTAATTATGTTTAAACATTTTTTAACACATTTGACAACTTTGCCATTTCTTAGCTAACATTTATCTAAATGGAGTTTATAAAATGCACACCAGTCACACAACAAAGATGCAACACTGCACAAAACCAAAGTACAGGCCAGGGAAGACTTCCTGCAACTATTTCACATAGGCTGAACTATCATCAAAGTAGAGCAAATATACCAGTTGCCCCATCCCTAGCCAAGCGCAGACAATAACCCGCAGATGTTCAATACTCGCAATGTGCAGAACTAAGCGCAACACCGAACGCGCCCCAAAATCTCATTTAAATATCCTGGCGCGCCCATTTATCGTGTCCAAAAACATGGAGGTGCAGAGGCACGCATTCGCATTAATAGCGGGCAATTGTGCACGCATGTGCACTGCAAATTCAGACGCAATGTGCTACTCAGGATCGGCCCCTCAAGCTCTAATAATGGTGATTTAACAGCATTTCTAAAGAGACACAAAAATACAGCATACTACTACCACTACTAATAATAATAATCAATAAAAAATATTATTATTATTATTATTAATATTAATATTATTATTAATATGGAAAGCTACAACATTTTTATAAATTCTTTATTTATATGATATTTAAGGAAAACAATGAGACAGTGAACACAATAGGGTGACAGGAAAATAGGAAAAGTCATCATCCTTAGGAGGCATTAAGTGGAGAGACTAGGGAGGAAATGTCTGCCTTCTGTTGCAGATGTCACAGATGTCTACAGAAAGCAAGGGTTGGGCCTATTGTGGTAAACAATTTCTTGGCCTCTTTTCCTGCCAAATAAACTGACAAATTAACTTTTGGAAGGCAGTAAACAAAGATTGGGGAATATAAATAGGCAGTGTCTGCATTATGCAAAGAAAGTTCGGTAATATAGTAATTTTAACAACTTAACCCTACCTATCCAAGAGAACCATTTGGGACTCCATCTATTTAGATCCAACTTTGGGGGCCATTCACGAGAACGACTTTGTTCTCATTAACAATAATGGAAACCTTGTAAAAACACTTAAATAAAAGCATAATCACATTACAGATGTCTTCACTCCTTCTCCCTACGCGCTGACGTCTCAGTCTTGCATGGAGAGGACGCTGTATATGCGTGATGGCCTCGCGCATATACAGAGTCGTCTCTGGCTGCACTGGATGCTCAGGAGCATAGGAAGAAGGACCTGGGCACCCCTCCAGTGAACCTGGTGAACCTGGCTACATACTTTGCAAAGAGTGCTCTACAATAAGTACTTTAGTCTAGTCCACCAGTGACCCAGGTGAACCTTATGATGGTTAGACAAATGTAAACATATGCGATGAACACAGGCCACTATTGGTTAGAGAATGCAAACACCTCATATATCACCATGGATAGTCCAGATGAGGACCAAGATCACTGGAAAAGTGGACACAAAACCTTAAATACACCAATTTTGTTTTTATAATACATAAGAAGATTTACCTCCCATCTAGGTTAAGGCTAACTTATATCCTACTAGGGATCTGTATCTTCTCACCCTTTAGGTTCGTGTTACATCTGTTGTACAGGACTTCTGGTACCATTTGCGTGCCTAGATATTCTTGCTGGTCATCATTTCTCGTGAATTGCACCTGACCCCTGGCTGTTTATTCGTTGAATGTTCCAGTACACATTGCTGAAACCTTGTTTGGACTGTAGTCTGGTGCATTGTAATCCGGACGTTCTGTACCCTTATGTTTGGTCTCAACCTCACCGGTTTTTATTATTAATCTTGGAATTGTTGTCAGCCGTCTCTTGTTCTATATACTATAGTGTGCCTTGATTTTTTTGTACTTTTGTGGTCATCTTCACCCCTCTCCTGTAATCTTGACTTGTACGTGTCTGTTTGTTATTGCTACTTGTTTACCTTATACAGTATTTCTACTCTGAGCCTATGTGCCTCATCATCTGCAAACCTGTATTAGTATACCTGTTCCGCTGTGTCTCCATGACCTGTTTAGTATATATATATATATATATATATATATATATACATACATACATATATATATAATATATGAGTTAGCTCTCAATTTGGAAACATTTGCATGTGACCCTATTATGGGACTCATTGTTTAGAGTTAGGACCCCCTTAGCAGAAAAGCCTTGACGTGGCGGGG
>JABWIB010000831.1:85289-101620 GCA_016617825.1 Platyplectrum ornatum | reverse complement strand
ACATATCGTCAATAGAAATCGTCACTTACTGAATACTATACATCACCAGTCACTGACGATTTCAGATCACTGACGAACGCTGACGATATGAAATCTCAGCAAAATTCGTCAGTTACTGAATTCCCCCCTTGGTCTTTACATTACTGCCTTCTCTTGGTTTTCCTCCTATATCTTGAGCTGATCATTGTGTACCTCTTCTTACAAGAATTTAGAGTTTGTGCCCCTCAGGGAACCTTTTAATCTTCTTCTGGATGTCACAATGCTTTACTAAGCTATATATATGACCAAGGCTGAGCTCATTAAAACTGATTGAGAGTCCATTTTAAGCCAAATAATGAGGCATATTTTACAGTTCTTATCAATGTTCAGAAAACAGACACACATAGCAAGATTATTAGTCATATGGAACCTAGGCATCCAGTACCTTTGTGACCAATGCATTGCAAGGCATTCTGGGTTAGGTACAGTATTACCATACTAGTATTAGTTTAGTACATTTATGCCAGAACCACAGGTTTGTAATTGTGCACCTTCCCAAACCCTGATGTAATTGCTAGTGATGACCGGCAGGATACTTCTAATTATGATGCCATCATAACCCACAGCAAAAGATTTGATCGATAGGCATTATACATATTCTTCAGAACTTTGTGATTCCATTATACCTTACATTATATATAATACATTATACATACATAGGAGTGGGAGAGTCAATTACCAGCAGCAGGGGGCCCTTGAAAACACAGTAGAACCAGCTACATTTGGCCAGCTCTGCTGTGGCGTTGGCAGTGCTGGGCCCTCTGAGTCACGGGGCTCTTTGTGGCCGCCTATAATTATACCTCACAATCGATTATTCAAAACAGACCCCATTCCACCAGGTACAAAACACTCCTAAACTTGCACTTGTCATACTCACATGGTTTTCATTAGAAACAGGTTATTTTATACCTGGTAGAATGGGTCACGTTGGAGGGTTTGTTTTTCCTGAAACCCATGATGGTAGCCATTTTGTGGGACAATCCCTACAGACACAGTTACTGAGGTAAACTCACAGCAGACAGGGCTAAAAAAGTCATGTCACAGAACTTGAAAATTTTCCTTTATTGGCAGCATAAAATGCATTTATACAATGCTTGATAAAGGCTCCAGAATTTATTTGCAAGATGCAGTATAATCTGCACAACACTTTCCACTGCTGCTACATGAAGCGTTACAGTTACAGGGGTAACTGTTAGAATTGGCACCACAGCGCCCCACGCAGGAAGTGAAATCTACCCCCACACAGTCACAGACGCCATTTAGGGAAAGGCCTCCACTTATGCCAATATTAGCGCTGATGCTGTAACGCTGACTGCTGGGCGAAGCTGAAAAAGGAAGGACATATGATCTGTTCTCATTATACTATATCATCAGGGTCTATTTCCTCACCAATTAAGTATTTTAATAGGCTTCCATACTGCCTTGAAAGCATTTCCACATAGACAGACAGGGCTTATATTAAATTGTCTGTCTCAAGCTGTATTAGAAGGAAGCCAATGTATAAAGATAAACAATATATAAATATAATGTATTACATACATTTGATTAGATTTTTGCATTGAATTATTGAGTGATTTTAATAAGGGCCTTAAGAGGACACCATAGCATATCTAGGTATAAGACTAGTGACAAACAGTGATCAGATAAAAACATTCCAATGTAAAGAAATACCTCAGAATGCAAATCAACAGGTCATAACCACAGTAGCAACGAGGTCAGATTAAGGGCCTGGAGCTGAAAATGATCCAAGGCCCATTGGAGTAGCCAGTGATGTATGGGAGGGACCACTGTGTGGTTGTCAATTATATGTGGGCCACTTAATCACACACTGTCCTCCTTCATCACAGTATACCCTCCTTCACCTGATATTGTTAGCTACAGTGCTATGGGCCTTTTTGACAATGGAGACCTGGGGCTGTATTCTCATTAGCCCCATTGTTAATTCGGCCCTGGTACCTACCCAGAAGACCCCTAGCAGAATAAGTAACCAGGATTGAATTTATCCATCAATAAGACCATCTTTTGTAAGATTTATATTATTTCAGACCAGAGCATTCAGAACTGAAGCGTAGTAATGTATAATGTATATTTCAAGTGCATGAAAGTAATCCTTGTACAATACATTTTTGTGAGGTTTTTTATTCTTTTGGTACAGAAATTAAATTATAGATTTAATAATTGGGGGCTCGTCTGGATGCATGAAAAGATCACAGATTTATGAAAAGAGAGGGAACACCTTTACTATTAACTTAATAAGAGGGAATGATCCTTTGCAAATTACACAAAGCCCTCTATTGTCATTGCTCTTAAGATAGGATAGGTTGAAATGAATTCTGATCAACTAGCTTTATTTGCTCGGACATGCTGTTTACATAGACCTTTAGTCTAACTAAAAATCATGGAAATTTGATTGTCTGGATTAATGGAAGTCTTTGCAACTTTCTGCCAACCGACTCACTATGAACTATTGACAGCAAAGACACCTCAGTAACGTGTTGCTATTTTTGAAAGTATACAGTAAACTATTGGTTCAACCTACAAAATGGCTGCCCTAATGAAACAAATAGTTCCTTGTGAACTCGGATTCATTTAGGTTCACACATACACACATCACAACATCCACAATGAAAATGGGTACATCATAGAACTGTAACAGTTTTGGATGTAGATTTTATGTAGTGTAGCTTACACAAGCTATATGAGGATGGTGCTCGTGAAAATAGGTTTAGAATACCATCATAATGGTCATGTATTTCAAAATGAAATAAATCCAACTAAAATGGATAAAAAATGTAATCTTGCTTGGAAGATGGAAACAGCTTTTGCCATGTACTCTGGTTAGCTGCTTCCTTTCTGGACTTGTGCAATGTATAAGTATGAAAATATACTGCACACATTGGCAAGAATGTATACTAGTTTCTGATAATGATGTGATTGTATACTAGCTTTATCTAATCCTGTTTCACATGGGACAAACCATTTCTTTTCATTTTTGCCTGTGATGTTATTTTCCCATTGCTCCCTTCTCTATTTCCCAATTGTAATATATATATCTGAATTATTTTATAATGATAATATATATAACACACATTACTATACTATACTCACAGTCTTCACGAAGTTCCACTTCCACAGGGTAGTGATCAGAGACTTCTTTGGCCTAAAGGTAAAGATAAGATATGTTGTCTTATGTTATCATATGTTATCATGTTAAATATGTGGTGTAACGAACACTTTATAACATAAAATCTACATATAGGAAATATAGGATATTGGATATTTTATTCTATCATTGTGTATTGATGGAATGTATCTGCTTATTATGTGCCATTAGATGAATTATATGTATTTAATAATTTTTATGCATGAATTATGCATTTTGGGGTCGCTATCCTGATGACATTAAAGCCCAAGTTTAGTAGATCAGACTGAAGGAACTGCTGAACATATTTTGAAAATTGATATGGTTCTAAGACTGTCTATTAACATATAGGATATGGATCCTTATGCTAATTATTTTAGAGGTTCGGTAGTGAACTTAAACTTGGCCGCCTTTGATTAAACATTCAATAAACTCCCACTGTTTAATCCCAGAGCAGATAGATGCCACCTGATCTGTTCCCCACCCCTACTGTATAATTTAAATCTCTTCCCCGTTCGCCTTGAATATTTTAGGCGAGCAGGGAAAAATTATTGCCCCATCAGATCAATCACCAAGTGTATCAAACTTAGGTCTGTACACTAGGAGATCCTTATGGTAACATCTGGCACACGTATGCACACTGCCTGATGAACACCTTATTTCCGCAAGCAACCTGCTGGTGTTAGGTGTGGGACAGATAAATGGATGCAGGCCACTGCCAGCAACGTCACCTATATAGGTAACATCATAAATGAGCAGTAAGGACTGAAAAGAATCTTTTGAAAGCACAACGACTGAAAGCACAACAACTTATTATAGAGCATGGAAGATATACTGACAGAACTTTGATTCTAGAACATAGATTGTATGACTGGGGGAAATACTCGACACAGGAATGTAAGAATTTCATCTTTACTGAGCAATAAGCATTATTCGTTCTAACATCTCCCTGGTAAGTGGAAACAGCTTTGTTTCTGGAACGTACGCCAGCTACAACAATTGCAATGTCCCCATGGCCAATATAAAGCTCAGATAGCCAGACACATTGTAAAATTGACACTAATGCCCAAAAAGTAGGGTTATTTGCCCATTAACTATAATTATCTTGAGTTACACATATTAGCATTTTTGACACTTTTTTAGTTTTTACATTTTGCTATGTTTATGCAGTATTTACCTTCTTATTGTATTGTATAATCGTCCTAGCTTTTTTATAAAAATAAAAATTTCTACATTTCAACCTATATAAGGGGTATCAGGAGTGCATACAACTACTCCACGTGTTTCTCTAGCTGTTGAATTGGCCAGGAGGTTATAAGGTCATTAACAGATGACTGACTTATGTTAATAATGTTATAGTGCAGGGTCCGGGAAACTCCTGAATTTCGGGCAGTTCTCCCTGTATTCCAGGAGAGTCAGCAAATCTTCCTGGACTTGAACTGAGGAAGTGATTACATATAAATCACTGCCTCTGCCCCAAAAGGAACGGTTGTGGGTGGGACATCAAGCAAATTTCAAGTATGCAGTGTATTTTGTCTGGCCTTGGTGGCACTTAGAGGTGATGTTTATGGAGACCTTGTCATGGCGGTCACTGGGTTTTGTCCGGGTTGGACAGTCTTGGCCTTTGTCCTTTGTCACCTTTCAGTTGAGCTGCTTCACTAAGATAATTTTGGAGCTGGTAAGATCTCATGCTTTGTAACATACCTGCCTTTACTTGTATTTGCTTATGGCCACATCCAAATTTAAAATGTATTCAATTTTGACAATTTAAAAATGATTCCCCTTTGAACCACCATTCAATAAACTCCCATTTAATTAATTTTCCCCATAACCATTTGTCTTGTCTTTATATGATAGTAGTGTAAGATGAGTGTAATGGTATGGAATCAGACCTGGGACATTTATAGCTATCTATATGTGTCTGTGGTCCAGGGGCTGGGGCTTCTGGCATGATTTATGAAAATACCCAACCCCCATGGTTCCAACCATTGGCTTTTCCCGGCAGGGAAAAACCAGAAGTTGGCAAACCTGTTATGTGTATGGCTTTAGACATGTATCAAAAAGGTTAAGATGTAATAGGTTACTCTAGAAGTATGGGTGTCCTTGTAGGGGTAAAAGGTAAGGGAAAATCTTAAACAATATACAGTTCATTTGTATGATTAGTCAATTTAGAAGGAAGATAGAGCCATATAGAATTCATAGCCAGTATTACCATCTCATATGTAAGATCATACGCCACATGGTAGTTGAAAGCCTTCGCAGAGCCAGGAATAGCCGCCTTCTGCATACCTGCTCCTCCAGCTACAATCCTAAAAGTTCATACATTCAGCATTGAAGGAGAAAGTGTCCACCATGAGAGTAGATTGGAACATTTAGGTACATCAGGATTGTTCTCAGTAAATATATAGAAATGTACTGTATATAATAAAAACAATATATTGAAAACGAACAAATACAGTACTGTTTAATTAGTGAAACAAATATATAGGACCAGAGCCAAAGTTGAAGATCACAAAGGAAAGTTACACCTGGGTAAAACCATGATGAACTGCGGGGGAGGTAAATCTATTGAAACCAGTATTAGAGGTGAGAGATGATGTTTCCTACCCCAAATCTAATAACAGTGAATATAATAACAGTAACACTGGTCAGTATCAGAGAGGAAAATTCATCATGGCCCATAAACCTCTTTAATAGAACACATTTAAAGTGTAAACATTGGACTGCTGGTCGTAAATTGTATATTAATTGGATATGTGTTAATGCAATCTGTCACTAATATTTACTTTGTGTTACTCTGGTCCAGTATCATGATGTTGTTAACTAACAATAAACTATTAGGCTGCTTACTATTTATTTAGAAACCTCATTTCTCAATATGGCGGCCTACAAAGATCCATAAAGTGCCCACAGTTCCAAATTAACAAACTCCATTCCCACAAACAGGCCCTACTTATTAGTGTTTACCTCACCTGTCATATGGGCAATGTGTGTTGGTGCTCACTGTAGTATCTTCAGAATCACTTATCAACCACTGAAGACTGGGTTCTTGGCGGAGACGAATATTAGGCCAATGAGAGCTCTTTACGTAGCTGCAGCCGGCGTTATAATCTCCAAGGATCAAGATGTCCTGCGGGGCAAGCATGAAAAGATTCTATATATTTGGCTCAGCTATTACTCAAAGTAGAAATATCCATAAATGGTAATGTAAGAATGGGAATATACACATAGCAATAGGGTTGGTAACAGGAGCTGCCACATATGGCCTTCTTGATAAGATTTACACCGGGGCCACCATGAACTCTTGTGGCACATTAATAATAGTCGCTTCTGATCGTTCTTTATAATTAGATGTCCAGCTGTGACTCACATACTCGGTCTAGATCTTGAACGACTAAATCCATTGATGTTGAAACTTGCACTGAGAAAGGGACAGGCTAGAATTTTAAGTCAGCCATTTACAGTTCTCAGTAGGATTGTGTTTGAAATCTTGTACTAGCCACCAAAACATATGTGGTGTTTTATAATAGCCAACAGAAGTGAGTATAGTATGGTGTTATAGTCATCGATATTTAACATTGACTTTCAGGATTTGCATTGAATTTCCATACTACCATTGGGGGCTAGATTAACTGTGGGAAAGCAAACATAGCTATATTGCCCATAGCAACCAAATACATTTTAGCTGACATTCTCTAGTTTACAATAGGAAAGTGAACGCTAGAATCTTATTGGTTGCTATGGGCAACACCTCCACTGCTATTCCTGCAAGTTAGAAGTAAGTGTAGATCTTGACAAACTACAAGGTAGGCCGGACAATGACATAGTCACCTGAAATCAGTCCTGCTGGAATAGGCCTGTGACCTAGGCCTATATGGAAATGGAAATGGAAAAGTGATGTTGGCCATAGCAGCCACACAGTTTATAGCTCTCACTTTCCTATTTCATACTTGAGAACGTCAGCTAGAATCTGATTGGTTGCTATGGGCTACATCTATATTTTTCCATCCCCCCCAGTTTAGTAAACATAGGCCCCAATGTAATACAATGTTTACACTAGTCACTAGAACTAAGGGCTGGTTTTTAATGCCAAAGTTTAAAGTGGCATTTGATCTGATTCCATAGTGCCTAACTGCTAGTCACCAAAACAAAATTGTGAATGGTGGGTTTTTTAATTCATATTTTGTCATCTTTTATTTTATTTATTATTATTATTATTATTAATTACCTAAGGGATATAGTTATTAGTTTATTTGTATATTGAAACCATTTGCAGTTATTTTATAGGCTCCGTTTGGGGACAATGTAGTGTAACGGCTGCTTTGAGCAGTTCCGTTGGTCTTCTCTCTCTTTGCTGTAGAAGATATTACCAGGAGGCCCAATATATGCTGCTTACACATATGAGATGCTAAACACGTCGACTGTCAGGAAGATTTAAACCAGAATCTGTGCACAAGTCCCCTGTCCGCTCCTTTGTGTCCCTGCTCCCCTGAATGGGGAAACTATAACCATCTTCCCTTTATCCACCCTCCTCCAAGCAGGAATGGTTTATTTAATGTCTCAGACTGCTATTATGTTCCATGCTACGTGTCTGACACAGACGTTTATCCCCTATGCAGTTGCAATGCGGGGAATGTGGGAGCCTTCTAAATAAAAGATAATATGATAGTAATAAACTGTGAAACCTCTAGGAGAAGGCGTTGCTTGGCATCTTCCCAAACGTCATATAGTGCATCCACCTCCCGTACTGCGTAGTCTGGGCTTGTGTGAATGGTAGCCAGGGCAAAGTCCTTCAATTCTGGGGACAGAGTAGTGCGACAATTATAATGTGTACACTGATTGAGGAGAACTTTCAGGATGAGCTAAGGATAAACATGAAAAAAATACGATTTCTCCTCTAGTGAAACGCATGCAGCTTACTTATATACTTACTATATGTGATATGCAGTGTCCTGTATGTGGTCCTTGTTACAATCAATTTAGAAACAAAGATTACAAATAAGACTGTGTGTGTAGCGTGGAATCACAGTAAAAGGTTCGGATCGCTCCATCTTAGCACAGTCGCAACATTGCAAGCAGCAATACCGTGGCCTGCAATAACGTGGTCAGCTAGACTATGGTAAATTGATGAAAATTGATTGGCAGGAGTAATATTATCTATTTTAAATGTGCATGCGTGATTAATTACAAAGTGGTTGGAAGTTCACTGAAACCTGTTTGCTCACCCCGACCTGATGAACAAAAGACCAACGATCACACCAATCATCTTACAAGGTTTAAAGGACACCTGACCCTGCAAGCAGTATAGGAGATCGGATGCAGGCTGATGAGAGGAGGTCATATCCTACCGGGTGGACACCCCATAGCTCAGATCCTAACTAATACAATGTCATAGCAGAGGCCATATTCATTCAAATGATTGTATGGTTAAGTGAACAGAAACCAATCTGCCATACTGTAAAGGTGAACAATGTTACACAAATACCCCATAGTTGAAATATTGGTACATACACCAAATCAATCCTAAGTTTTCTGAAACAGGTGCAGGGGTGGGTTGAAAAGCCAAAAAAGTGAGTGGGACCAATTATAGGTGGGGCTAAAATAATGAAGCATAATTAGCACAGAATAAGTTGCTACCCACTGAGCCATCCATGCTGCTCAGAAAACAAATCCAAAACCCAGTTCAAATCCTACAGCCAATACGTCCCTTAGAGTGTGTGTGATATTAGGGATATTAGATTGTATATTCCACTTTTGAATACAACCTAGCCCCTATACATCCTACATACTAATGCTAATTTTGTGGACTCCATGAAAATTAGGAATGGGTAGGAATCAATGCAGTCAATTTACTACTCCTCTTGTACTTGCAACTTCCTCCAGGATCTCATGGAGGCCCATAAAGTGGACAAGTGATATGTGGTTGCCATGGTAGTTTAGAATCATAGGTCATTATTATCCATGACAAAGCTCGAAGCCACAGGTAGGTGGCACAGAACAGAGGGTCAATATTTGGAACCTAGGAAGTTATGGGCAAAGGCAGGACCAGATTAACAATGGGGCTAATGGGACTACAGCCCCAGGTCTCCGTTTTCAAAAAGGCCCATAATACTGCAGCTAATGATATTAGTATGATGGGGGCATAATGTGATGAAGAGGGCCACAGTGAGAGTAAGTAGCCCACATATATTTGACCCCCACACCCACACATATTGGCCGCTCCATGGGGCCTTTCATCATTTGCAGCCCCAGACGCATGTGGCCTTTATTCTGTCCCTCCTTGACTAATGAGAAATCCAACAAACAGCTANGAATATCACACTCACAGGCAATGATTCCTGTGTGGCCTCAGGGCACGATTTAACATTCATATTACTGTTACTGAACACAATGTTTTTAATAACTGCTTAAGGCTAGTTACCCACTGACTTTCTTACAATCCCACTTACACTGCATGTCAAACACAACAAGAGTCCCAGAGTTCCCAAATATTTACTTTTTTACAAAAATACATTATAATATAGTTTTTTGTTAATTTTGTTCTAGTTGTTATATTCTTTAATGGTGGAAAATGATGATGATGAAAAATGATGGAAAAAATGAGAGAAANATCATTTAAACTACACTTTTAACCTTTATCAGTTTTCATGACGCCCCTCNACACTCCACCTACACGCTCTTATTGACTGTATATCCTTGTCACAGGCAAATCCTATTATGCTGTCACCATCCTGAAATCACTGTGTCATGTAATTAAACAGTGTTATTGTACAGTAGAAGCTCTTNTACTGAAGTGGGTCTTTTTCAATGAAGTACAAGCTCCCCCTTGTGGTGACTCTTAGTCTCTGCGACAGTAGTCATAAAAAGCATGGCTAAATACAATTACCAGACAGTTAAATTGTTTAGAGTTGTTTAGAGTTGAGTAGTGGATGTTCCCTACTAGTCNATGTACAGTATATGCATGCATGTCTGCTGTGTCCATTAGGCAGCTGTATAGGGTGGTGGGACCTGTCTGTTCCAATGCAACTNAAACTAAACTAAAATCATGTCATAGAAATATCACAAATATTTACATGTGTTAAATTTACATATGTAATGGAGAACATTTATATCCCATCACATTGCAGTATACCTGTAGTNAGCGAGGAAAAGCGTGCCACGAAAGGTTCACGGATAAACACGTCCGTGCCACAGTTCTCACAGCCATCATCGTAGTGGTACCACTCTGTAGGCTTCAGGATGTCCTCTCTGCAGAGAAGAAACAAGACAGAATGAAGACTGGCTCATCAACAAACCTCCATCTGCTGCAAGGCTTATAATGGCCCAATAGCATCTGCCCTTCACATCCACTTCCCTCCATATAGATCACGGTCCAAACACAGGTGTTCAGATCCCCAGGCTCCCTGCAGAAGTCATCTCTGACTGATGCTGTCACCTTGCACTCAGCAATACCCAGGCTGGGTAATTATAGTGCTAATTATTTCAGGTTAATCATGTTATGCACTGACTATAGAGTGCGGCCTGNAGGTAGATGAAGCATAAGGAATATGTCCTCAGGGTACAGTTAGCCCATGGCTGCAGTGTATTGCTATTGTATTATGGAATGGACAGCTGATTCATAATGCAGATGGGGAGATTCATCATAGCAGTATATTAGTCATTGTCAGCCCAGACTCTTACCTGTACACATACACATACTTCTCCCGGTATGTGCTACGACCCAAGTGGTCGGAAATCAACAGNTTGTAGTGTAGACCGGTAGCTCTGCAAATAAAACCGAGATTCAGCTTTTGCTATTTAGATGGAAGAGGCATGGCGAGAAAAGCGTAATACTCTCAAAACAACAACAAGGCTAAATTCAAGGCTCATACACATCAGTCACAAACCTGGCCATAACTCTCATGTAGAGCAACCAGACTGGGATGAACCGTGTACATTTAGCCACTCCTGATTGTACACAGTATTTCCAAAGATGGCGGGGAAAGGCTGGTAATAAATTCTGGTGCTATGAGAGGTTGACAGCTTAAGACTGACAGCTGCTAGCAATCCTGTATAATAAAAGGATAGTTTGGTCATGACCGTCATGCTGCAAATTTGGGGTGCGGGCGATAGATGGCGATGTTGTTAAGAAAAGAGCTCACGCACTCTATATACTACACGAGCTATACACCTCACACTATACATCACAATCTATATACACACCACACACACTACAGAGAGCACTGTCATTTTTGATGAGCTATATAACTACTGTGTTTCCCCGATAATAAAACACTGTCGTCTTTTTTTTTTCAGGAAAAAAAAAACACCATAGGGGTTATTTTCAGGGTAGGGCTTATTTTATTGACCTCCTTTTAATCCAATCATGGCACCCCAAGTGCTGCTGACATTTTGGCACCTCATTGTTTGGCACCTCATTGTTCCCCCAAGTGCTGCCTATACTGTATACCAATTACAATACACATTAAAAAAGGCACCTTCTGAACTGTACAATGCAGCATGTGTCCTCTCCTCGCTTCACTTGTAATGGCGCTGGTACGGACGCCAGCGTCAATCAGTTACTTAGGGGAGAGAGCATGCACGCAGCACATCACATTACATAGGGAGAGAGGAGAGAGCATAGCGTAGGGCTGTACATTAGTACTGTAGTAATAGGTAGTTAGTTTTAAATGGGGCTTATTTTCAGGTTTAGCATAGCACAGGCCAGTTATTTAGATTATTAATTAATAATATTAAGCTTAATTTCGGGGGAGGGCTTACATTAGACAGTTTACTGTAAAATAGGGTAGGACTTATTATCGGGCTAGGCTAGGTCCTAATATCGGGAAACACAGTAGTGTATTTATAAGCACATTTATAAGCACTGTTCAATTTATATGGCTTTACTTTCATTTCAACTAAATATGTTTTTTTTCTCCCAGAAAATAGTTTGTGTTGTGTGAAAGGTAGGAAGAATGTATTATGGGGTGTACTATGTATTTGGGAGATAGAAGTAGGACTGTGTTAAGGGAAGAATTGTGTGTGAGATACTGGTAGATATATGTGTTATGGCACGCAATGTGTGTGCATGTGAGTAAGATGTAGAGCGTTAGGAATACTGTATCATAGGGTGCACTGTGTGTGTGTGTGTGTGTGTGTGTGTGTGTGTGTGTGTTTGAGAGGTAGGGAGGGATGTATTATGAGGTATGACACTTTGGGATTTTTTTCTACTGAGCTGGTATACAGAAGTGTTGGCATTGTTGTACAGCATGTAGCATGCAAAACGTGATTGTTAACCAAGGGTGATGTCATTGGGCATACTACATAAAACAACTTGGGGTCTAATTGGAATATAACAAAATGTCCTCCCAGAGTCTCTAAATGTTTCCCATATTAACAAATATAATTCTAGCTCTTGTGTGTATTACAAGCTAGAAAATGATATTATCTGATTGGCTCTTAAGAGCATACTCACTTTCCTCCATGTACATGGCTCATTAACCCCTCCTCTACCCTTCTTCAGACTGACTGACTTATTTAAATGAATGATACTGGTTACGATGGTTGGGTTTATTTGCTCATGCAAAAATTTGATACTTTTTTTAAAAACTTTATTACCATCTTCAGGCATCAGGGAGCTCACCAACAAACCATCAGCTTTCAAAGTATTATCTACACGTTAGCAATTTCCAGCATAAAATATTACTACTTATTCTATACAGAAATGTCACTAGATACGCAGATACACATCTTTGTGTTTCTCACAAAAATGTATGGGTTGTGACATTCAGGGGTGTGACTTTAGCTTGGGAATCACACCCTCTGTCCCGCCCCCGCACTACAGACTCTTTGTATATCCTGGGAGGGCAAAGCTAAAAGTCGTCAACCCTGGTGCTTCTGTTAAAGTATAAATATCTATAACAATGTTACTCACAGGTTGAGCTCCTTGACAAGTCTTATAATAGCTGTGTCATCTTTGCTCATAACTTCTTGAATAGTTATAAGTTCATATCTCCTCAGGATCTATAATGGCAAAACAATCTATATCAACATTAAATATTTCATCTTCCATTCCTTGGTCTTGCTAGTGCACTGGAATGATTAAATTTTAATACATCTCTAACAGTCACATGCTGTATTGACGTTCCTGGCAAGCGGGTGGGTGACGCATGACTTTGGCTGGTACAATGTCAATGTTATAAACAATCGATGTGAGCAGACAGCAGTCTCAGCTTGTTTTGTTGGTTGTCACCAAATCTTCTTATTTAAATTTGAACCAGATCCAGCTACATCGGATCTGGCCTTCTTTTAAGAATGTATCCTGTACCATAATAATTTTACCTGTTCTAAGTTTTGATCATGTTGTCCTAATGCACTGCCCTCGGGATGTTGAACGAAACTTTGGCCAGTTACACGTTCCAAACCCTACCTTAGCTTCTATGTTTGCAATCCTATGCATACAGTTGTTGTATGGAAAAGATCTCTAAAACAGGTCCTTAGCCTAACCCATACTATAGAATTTATATACCCCTTCCCCTTACCCATCAGGCATTAGGTTGTGTACACACTTACATTTTGCAGACAATCAGCTGGGGTAAAAGATCTCTGCTAACGATCTCCCTGGACACACTGTCTTGTTGATCGTCAACAAACCATCCCAGAAACCTTTGCTGCAGTCATATACTGCAATTACATACTTGTCCACAGGGTGGCTATGTAATGAAATATAAATGAGAATTGTTTCTGTGAGAATCGTGTGTCAGTACACACTGAAGTTTTTCTGCAGATATTGGGACATCCTTTGAGAGAACACACTGAGCAGTTGTCAACTGCCCTTTATTGTGTGATTTATACCAAGATCATTCTGATGTGTACCCTGCTTAAATCCATACCTTTGTAATAAAACCACAAACTACGACTGTACAAAAACCAGTTCCCTACTGTCAGTGTTACGTTTGTAAGTCCTGGTTCTGGGGATACGCAGTATGAACATACAGGCATTACGACATACAGCATGCCTATTGTTTAATGTAGGTCAGGCCCCTATTTTTTAAAGGGGCGTTGTAAAGTACTATGACATGACCAGTGCAAAGATCTTTTGATATAGTTGACCTTCTCTAGTACAAATGTGATTATAGGAATCGTATCTCAACATTACTGTCCAGGCTCTCGTATCCCTATCTCATTTAGTGTGTGGAAATTCGAGTTACATATCCATTTCATAAAGCCTGCAGCATACCCCCAATTTGCACTTGACAGTTCCCTATCAGAGGGGAAGACTTTGGGAGTGCATGTGTGATACCCCAAGAAACCCTATTGGAGGACATGAGCCCTGTGTGTGCACACAGACCATAGATAGTTGGGTCTCTCAGAGAAACTACACCCCTTAGGGTGGTGATCACAGAAGAAGTTTCCAAAAGTAGGTCAGAGTGATGTGCGAGAGAGGAAGGAGTGGAAGCGAGCTGAGATCATTGAGAAAGACTGTGACTAGACCGACATAGTGCATTACCTGAGGAAGATCTGAGGTGAAGATTCACTGCTTACTCCTAGGAAGAGGGAAGTTTACCTGAAGTGTGCCTCATGAAGTGACAGCATCGTGGAGAACAGCCGAAGCAGTGGCTGTGGACACAGTTCGAGAGTAGTCCAACTACTAGGACTCACCTAGGACTCACCTAGTAGCATAGCAGCGAGTCAACTGGAAGGTAATCGTTCAAGAGGTATCACCAGTGGGTACAACTAAGAAGGTACTTTTGGCTTTGTGACTGTCTTGCTGGACGGTGAACTGCTTGCAGTTCATTAGTTAAAAGAACTAGGCTCCTGAACTTGCCCTCTGGCCTCCCACATTCACTTCAGCACCATAGACATTGTTGCAGAGCCGTATCCGGTGGCTGGTGCTGTTACTCTGTGAAATACTCTGTAAATCCCGACTGGGGAGGTTTCTTGTGACATCCCACTGTCTGCGATCACTACCAGGACTTGGGGCATCCCAGTTAAGCAGATGGACTCAACTTGTCTCTAGCTGATGTGTATCCTTGCTAAATTCCCTTCTCCAAAACCTGGATAAAGTCTTACTGACTGGCTTCAAACTGTTTTTCTACAACTAGTTTTAATATAAATGCATTTATATACTAGCTTTATATACTGACAGTCTACAAAACCACTCCCACTCTTGGTAGATTAAGCTCAAGTTAAGCCTGGAATCACTCGCTACCATTGAACATTGTCATTGTGAACTGTGACTGTTTTCAATAGTAGTATTTCACAAATAGAGGAAGATTAATTGAATACATTAGCATTGGTAATTGCTAGTAAGAAAGTGTTAGGGCAGGGGCGTACCTAGAACTTTGTAGGCCCCATAGCAGAATTAGAGAAATATTGATATCATGGCATTTGTATAGGTCATACTTGATTGATATTTGTTTTATAATTANGATTCTGATCTCATGGTGTTTTGTGAGTTAATTCAAATCCACAGGTGTCATTTCCATCATTCCAATTATTTGCAAGTTTATATGGATGCAGTCCAACAGTGAACACATATAATAGTCTTTCCTTTATTAAAATCATGAGAACCTCTCCTCTATTTCTTATCAAACCTGTGACCTTCGAAAAGATACATAGAAATTTCCTAATTATAAGTTAGTTACATTTATGTGGTGATACTGCCCCCTTCTTTCATTTCAATCACTAATTTTGTAAAACTTTTTTTTATTATTATTAGTGTAATATTTAGTGATTTGCAGATTCTTTTAATAATATAAGAATATGTATTTTAGCAACATATCAGGTTACATAAACAGAGCTTATAAAATGTGCACTTTGCGAGGTGGTTTATGTTCTTTTCCTATAATAATGATTACTTTATAAGATTAATGACATTTAAGATGAGGATATAGATTTTTACTTTTATTAAATATACTGTCTTTTATTTTACAACGCTACTATTGTTCCTTTTGAATTTAATACATGGACACTTCATACTGTCTCTCAGAAGAAGGAATTCTCGCTTTTTAGGAAATAAAGCATATAATTGGTTGGAGATAAGCGATCGAGACTTAAGTGACCAATGAGACTGAGGACCAGATTCAGAGTTTTTTGCGGCCGCAGCGTGCGGCCGCAAACTCCGTGCTATTCAGAGCTGCGCAAAAGCGCAGCTCTGAATAGAGCGCAG
>JABWIB010000831.1:51530-78547 GCA_016617825.1 Platyplectrum ornatum | reverse complement strand
TTATAATTATGTGTTTCAAACAACCAATCATTTATAATCATCATTATAATTCACCAATGTCTTCGATGCGTCTTTGTTTCATTATTCACACCTATCACTATATAAAGACTGTATAAAGTCACACTCCTGGCTTGTAGGAGGAGAGCGATCAGGATTGATACTATGAATAGGCTGGTTTGCTGCTGATTATTTTATTATTTATTTATTTATTAGTAAATAGTGTTGTTTTTTTTTTAACCTTTGTCTGGACAATCAGAATTGTCAAGAGCATAAGAAGCTTCATCAGTCTTGTGGTTTGGGAGATGTAGCATTCATAATGTACAATGTAATTCACGCTGTAGCTCTAACACAGTTCTGGCCATCAGGCCCTGTAGTGGTGGTTCAAATTTGAATGGTGTGATTACTTTCTTAACCTGTTTTTGTTTCACCTTTGATGCCAGTTATGTCTCAGTGGTATTCTCGAATCAGTACGGGGACTTGATCCCCATAGTGGGATTCCCATAGTGAATAATGAATTCAGTAGGCCTTATGTGTATCCCTTCTCTGGAAGGCCACGTCATTTCGGGGTCTCTGTACCACCGTCCTTACATTCAGGTGAACCTTACTCAGGAAAGTGGCAGAACTGAGCAGCGAGGGATCCTCATCTGGTACCATCACATGACAACGGTGACACATGTCCCATCCAATGATTTGCAAGTCATTTAAAATATGCACTAAACACAATACACGCCCAAGTGATCTCTCCCTCCATCAGGATCTTTCCTTCATGCCTATACTGTGCACCGTAGCGACCATGTTTGGGTTAGTTTGCTGGGCTTAAATTTTGTTAATCAGTAATAAGCAATTTAAATATAATTTATTGTTGTGTATATATATATATTATCTTTTTTATTTACATATATTTTTAAATCATATATATATTGTTTTTATTTATGTAATTGCAGTGTACAGTAAGGATATGAGACATTTTATTATTTTACTGACTTTTTAGGCACTAGGTTTTTTGAGTCACTCTGCTGAACAAGAGTCAGTAAAAACTTGATTAACTATCTTCTATCCTGGGAAAGTAAACTAAAGTTAGCATCTGGGGAATTTATGACAGTAAACAGAAGGTATGAATATTGGACACAAGCTGTTGTCTGGCTTTCAGATGAATGAGAGAAAGTGTTTGTATTGATTATCATCAACTGGGCCTCTAACATGAAACCCGTGACCTTGAGAAAGAAACCTTGAGGGGTATATTTACTAAGCAGTGAGATTGCAGTGAGATTGGAAAGTGGGGAAGTTGCCCATAGCAACCAATCAGATTCAAGCTCTCAGTTTCATTTTACACACTGGAGAACTCAAATCTGATCCCCACTTTTCAATCTCACTGCAATTTCACCGCTTAGTAAATATACCCCTGAGAGTCTATATACAAAGTTAAGTATAGTTGAAAAACTGCTAATTACATTTATTATTATTATTATCCCTGTTACTAATTACACTAATTATTTTCATCCCTGCTATTAATTACCACCCTATGTATGACTTTTATAGAAAATGACATTGAATGAGTTATACATTTTCTTAATGATTTCGGGCTAGATGATCAGGAGTATACACTTGTTGCTACTTATACTTATACTTATATGTATGTAAATATACTTATATATATTTGTAGTGGCAGAAGTAGATAGGCCTCATAGAGAGAAAGAGGAGAACAATCATTATGGGGGAATCACAGTCAGCATGCACAGGCTTCTGGCAGAAGCTGGCAGCTTTAAAAATACATTGCCAGAAGCTGACTGCTTATTGGTATCTTCTGCTGGCTGTGGGTGAGCTGTGGCCAAGGGCTCCTTCCCACTCCCATTTCTCTGGGCACTGTAGCAGCTACACCCACTACTGCCATGGTAGTAAAACCAGGGCTCGAAGTGGGGGTGTATACGGGGGTATGCCATACCGGCACTTCTCCCACTGATGTAACTGAAATACTACGAATCTACATTGACTTCTATTATATTCAGTGTTTCCATACCGGCACTTCTAAATGTCCATACCGCAACTTCTAAATGTCCATACCGCCACTTCTAAATTTCCACTTCAACCACTGAGTAAAACCATTGTATATTGTATATAACTACATTTTTTCCAAGCACATTGCAAATTTCCAAACATAAACAAGTCAACACAGGATCACACTCCAAACAGGTAACTGCTCCTGATGTTATCAAGGGGCCCCATCTGGTATACTGTCTAGGGCCTTTAATGATTATTATGATAATATCCTACTGGAAGACCCCCCCCCCCCTCCTCTGCTTACCTGTATGAGATGACCTAAAACCACAGGGTTATCAACCTGTGACAGTCCAAATCTTGCAATATTAAAAGATGCAATTTTAAAGGTGAATCCAGACTGCAGGAAGCAGACTCCCAGCACCAAGAACAACAGGAACTTCATTTTCCTAAGTAAAACAAAATAACATTGCAACAATGAATGTTATAGGTGCACTGTAAAATGAAAAGGTGAATGCTAATAGCTATCCAGCAGATGAAATAAACTGTGGAATCTAATGGCAGCCAGCCAGCGAGATGTGAAGCAGTATGGGGTACACAGGGCAGTATTGTTTAATCCATGTTTTGAATATGTGTAGCTGTCTTTGGTTACTGTGGGTTATGGACATGTATCCCTCATTTACTGGTACTATTGTTTTTTTTAATCTTTGACCAGAACCAGAGAATGAAGATAATAGAAAAACAGGTGTAGATTTACACCCAGGCACACTTATGTAAATCTGTGTACAAACAATGTCATCTATGAGCATACAGATTTACGTGTAGACACTATACCAATTTGCCAGCAGATATGAGCTCATCGTCTCTCCTAGCAATCTGTTAATACAGTAGAGACTACATATACACTGTACAGATATCTGCCTATACCGCACAGAAGACTGCCAGGAACATGGATCAGACAGTCTTACATGCGTACACACTGCCCTCATACATTGTGCCAGCAGTGATCATGTATTTTTATGGCGTTCATAAAACAAAATTATCAAGTGCAACCTTTAGTTATCCCGAAATATCAAGATCATGGGAGCATGCACACTCTACAAGCAATATCACTCCAAATGTACTGGTATCATAGATAATAATTGTTAACAAATGTAACTACATTTTTGTATATGTATGCTACTATAATCAAAATAATTAATTAAGGAGGGGTTTCAATGACAAGTGAAATTACCATTTTCACCACCTCTTCCACTTGTCGGCAATGTTGGTAATTCAGCAATACACACACATTCCATAAAAGATGAATATAAGTGTACACTGGACACGGTTATACTATTAAAAAGATACAATACCCAGTGTTGTATGTGAATTATGTATTTTATGTATTTCTTGAAGCAAAATGTGATTACATTACATAGAGATGTGCAAATTAATGCATATGGTGGATAAATGAATATACCCATTAACAGCTTCACAGGCATTTCAAGATCAAAGACATAACTGCAAACAGGGGCGGATTGGGAATTCAAAGTGGCCCTGGAAAAAAACTACAAAAGACCACATGTTGGTGGGACCAACTATAGACGGAGCTAAATAAAGTATTAGCACTGGCCAGAGAACCTTAATAAGAGCCCTGAACAAATATAACATAGATGGGTTATGTATAGCCAGTTATGTGAAAGAATTATAATCTAATACAACATTTCACAATGCAATAATGAAATTTACCCCTATACAACATAGATAGCATCCTAATGACTACCACCCAATTCAGTGAGCAGTATAGCTGCCTTCAACACAGAGAGCATCCTAGTGACCTCTATTCTATCCAGTTATCATCTTAGTCTGATGATCGTAGAGGGTCTGCAGAGTGACGTCCAAAACCACCAGTCTACCGGGAATATTCCCTGTAAGTCCTGTGGCCAATCCGCCCCTGTCTGCAAACACACCAACAGTACTGGGACATGGAAGTAAAAAAAAAAGTAAAATGGAATTGGAATTGAAAAATGTGTATTACCTGGTGGTGTCAGGCTAACAAAGATCCAAAGGAATGGCAATGACTGACGCCTGGCAAGTACCTTTTATATATACAGTAGCGCTGAGAGCAATGGTGAGAACAGAAGCTGATGTTCCACCTGACAGTTTTTCCTACAACTATTTTTTTTTGTAAACAACAAACTTAATCAGTAGTGTGGCAGAGGTCAAACGTGTTTTTTCTCCAGACCTATTTTTCAGTGTTACAATTTATAAGGAGTTTTAGCTTTATAACCATGACGGAATCCTGCTTTCGGATGGAGGCTTTTCGTTTGCATGCATGCGCTTGCCTCCATAATACTGAATTATAATGCATCGCAACCAGATGTAAGACGAATTATACTGATGACATTTTTTATCAGAGGGACGGAATTGCCACTGCAACTGTGCAGGGCTTCACTTCAACCTAGGGAATTACACCCAGTAATACACACATCATAGGACCAGATCTAGGCTTCTTCAAATAAGATGTTCTCTACACATAGAGGGCAGAAACATGGGACTGTACATGTGCTTGTTAAGAGTTTCTATTAGAAAACTAGAATGCGTGTGTAATGCAACACTTTCCAATTAAGGGATAGTACATAGTATAGTTCTGAGGACAGTCAATAGAACAGGTACTTAGTAGTGTAACTAGGCCTGATCCTGAGTTTCATTTACACCTTTTATTTTATTTTTTTTAGTAAATACAGGTTCGAATGATTTTGCCCTTAATCTCAAACTCTGGTTCAGCCCCACTGCAATCATTTTCCATGCCTTGAATTTTACTTACGTCTGGATCAAGCCCTATATGTATTATGGCGTAATATAACTCGACTTGACAATTTCATCAAATAATTTTATTAGACACCATTTATTAGAAATGATCAAACATATAATTGCCAAATTGATATTCAGGGAGATTCACTGACTCGTTGAAGTGTTCAATCTCCTTGATGATGATCCAGTTCAAATCATTGCTTCTGATTAAATAATTTAGAAATATATAAGTATAAAGAACCTAATGCAGGGTTGCCAAATTTTAGTCGGCAGTGCCAGGAGAAAAGAGTAGTATGGGGTCTGGGCATGAGGTATTGATTTATGCAAATCACACCCGATGCCCCTGAATGGAAGACCATAATATTTCTATGAATGGGTAGAAGTGATGCCCATTTATAGTATAGGTATGGGCTGGAGGAAGTGATTTCCATTAAATACCAGGAGGATTGTCCAAAATCTGCGAGTGTCCTCCGGACATTCTGGGAAAGTGGAAACCCTGATTTACTGACAATGTAACACTGTGTTGGATGGAGATATTTATAGGACACACTCCTTTGGTGGCTCTTGACACACGCCTTTGGTGCATTTTATTAGTACTATCACAACCTCCTTGATATGCATTTGGAAAGGTTTGCAACCCTGATCATACAGTCCAGTTACACTGAGTGGATGTGTGCATTTATATAGCAGGCTCCAACACCAATGCTGGTGTTGCATTTGGATCGCCAGTCAAGATCTTTAGATCCGGGTCCATGTTTACAATGAAACAATGACTGTAATTCAACAGGAAGATATGATTGGATATGATTAATGAATTTGGAATAAACAACACAGATAACAGGATATTGATGCAGCCTGGATTAAACTACATTGTGAGCCCATTCAGTCGCCAGGTTCAGTACTGAGCACATAGACCTCAGCAGAGGATGCTGTCTATACAGACTGCTGCCATGACAGCCTGTAACAGCAATATAACGAGAAAGGCGGGAACACAGGACCTCAGCCAATCAGACCCTTCTGAACCAATCGTGTTGTCGCGCAGGGTATGGCAGCCAATCAGAAGCCTCAGTCGTAGAACGCAGAAGATGGCGGGGGATCGGGAGCTGAGGAAGGCTGTGCTGCTCTATGAGCGGCTGCAGGTGAAGGCGGCGGGGAATGGAGGGAGGGTGTATGCTCCGTGCTGTTCTCCCTGAGGGGAAGCTGACAGTATACAAGCTGATGTGGATTTACTAGAACATACACGAGCTGCATGCTGGGACTTGTAGTGCCACTTTTGTCAGTCGGAACCATAAACATAATTTCCCACCGGCGTACAACTGGGCCCTTTATGTGGTAATATGCGGAGCACTACTACTACTACTAATAATACAGTGTCCATTGCACGTATGCATGCTAGAATAACTAGATGAAACCTGTGTACACTGCATTAGAAGTTATTAAAACCAATGAATTTTGTTGTGGTTGTTTTGTTTTTATACATTATTACTTCTGGGCCCCAGTGTTAGTAGTGGCAATGGGTTGTCATTGATCCACAACCTCCTGTTGCTAGGACAGGGTTGCAGATGCTTCCAGAATGTCAGAGAGACTCCCGGATTTTGGACAATTCTCCCCGAAAAGTCAGAAAATCACTTTCTCCAGCCCTGATTGTTACTATGAATGGGTGGGGCTTGATGACATAATGCCCAGCCATTCATAGCTGTTGTACGGGTTTCCTGTTAAGGGGGTGTGGCTGTTGCCGTGATTGCCAACTTGGATTGGCTGGGATGCCCAGCTTTGTGTGTTACAAATGGTTAGCATTTCTTAATAACAAGAATAATAGTCCAATAGATGCTACTGGGTCCCATGGTTTAGAAATTGGTAACTTTCGAGGCTTGATGACTTCATTCCAGGACATTCATAGCAAATGTAAGGGGGTTGCTGTCCCAGGGGGTGGGACTTCTGGCATGATTTGCATAAATCACACCCTCCACCGCACCCCTAATCTGCTGTCTCCTGGTTTCTCATAAAGAGTCTAGACCAGGGATAGGCAAAGTGTGGCTCTCCAGGTGTTGTCAGACTACACGTCCCAGCATGCTTTGTCAGGTATCGACAGTGTCTATGCAGTTAAGGCATGCTGGGATGTGTAGTTTGAGTTGCACTTTGCCTACCCCTGGTGTAGACCATGCAAAATTGATAATTTAGATAACTGGTTCTTAAGCTTGTTGAGGGAAAGTTCCATTTACCCAAAATTGAATCAGTTCAACTACCACTTGTATATCGCTTGCTCTGGGTGATATATATGTTTAATCCAAACTCCAGTATATGTTATGAAATATGTCCTCTGCTGTCTGGTATCCTCTGATTACAACTGAAGTATGGGTGATATCTCCATATAAGCCAAATTCCACCAGTGGTACTACGGTAGTACCTTGATTGTATTTGTATAGATTTACAATCACAACCTGTCTTGTTTGTTATTGCTTATATTGGTTTTACATTGTAGCCTTGTTTAATGTTTTCCTTTCTTTCCTTGAACCCATGTTTGCTCCTGTAACATTAGAATACCTGGATAGCTGATATAATAACTTCAGAACTCCTGACGATGCCATACATACATATTCTTATTTATTTATACATTCTCTCTACCCTAACAGAAAATGTCCTGCCCCTCTCTGGAAGGAGTTTATGTGACTGAGCCACAACATATCCGTGAGCTGTTGTGCGCCCCTTCTGTCCGTCGTCTTGACATATTGGAGTGGATTTTCACACGGTAAATCTCGCCATTATACATCCTCAACGCGCTGGTTCTCTTGTAACACACTAACAAAGAGGGCGAGGAAAAGCTTTAATCTGTAAAATAAAAATGTTGCTTAACATCTGTAGGCTAAGACTTGCTGGTATCTATACAGTTAATCATTCCTCAGCAATTTTATACAGTACATGAATGATACTTAAGTGTAATATTTAATTTCTGTTATTACTGTAAACCGTAAGTCTAGGGTAAACAATAAGCTATATGCATGCAATATACTGTTATATGGTATAGCGGTTCCATGATCTTTCATGGTCTATGTTAATCAAAGGGCTGCAGATGTACAGCAGTGTTCTCCCCAGGGAATTTTAGGTGGGAGCTCCACCAGGCTGTGCGCCCTCCATGCTCCCCTCTCCACAGTGCCAGTCTCATTCTCACTTGGACTGCTATGACAGACGCCTGTCACACCAGTGTGAGTGCGCATGAGACGCGCTGTATGGGGGGGGGGGGGTTACATGGGAGCACCTGCCTGCCAGCCAACAGTCCGTTAAAGGCAATATGGGACAGCAGGAGGGAGTAAATTACAATGTCTTACCAATAGATCTTTCTACTTAGTAAAAAAAAAAACTAAATAGAGAAAAATAGTTTGCTATAGATATTTATTTAGAGAAGGTTATATAGAGGTGTGTATACATACATACCTACCGCATTTCCCCATGTATAAGTTTTGGGCCTGAAATTTACAAAAAAGAAAAAAAAAACGGAATTACGCTGTCAGTGTGCTGTCATTATATTTTATTCATTATACCTTATATTGCGTTCATTTATAGAGTTTACCCTCCTCTTCAAGATCAGTTCTCTTCTTTGAAAGAATCCCAAGCAGAAATCAAAGTCAAAGGTATGTAAAATACGAATAACCATTTCAATAGTGTTCATATTTATACTGCATTTTAAGTGAAGTTGTTGTTTTAAGATATTGTTTTACATTATGCTTTCTTGTCTTTTTACTTATTACAGAATATTTAAAATAATATTCATTATTTAAATGAACACTGTAATTATGCGTAACAGTTGGCTGGATGATCCAGAGACGAACACTGAATTTGCTTATAATGTCGGTCACCTCTTTGACATGTGTGTTATAATATCAGCAATAGCCATATACTTATCGAATGTTGGAGGAACTATTTTGAACTGACCTTGGACTGTGTTAACTGTAAATGCTTAGTAGTATGCAAAGTGGTTCCTCTTGTATAATGTACTGTTCTCTCTGGTTGTGAGTTCATTCCTTTTTTCTCTGTATGCTCCATATTGATGTTATGCACATGGTTGCTATCAGTATATAGTAAACAGATAATTCTCCCACAATGTCTGATTGTAGATGCTTCTGCTGAACCTGACACATCTGAAACATTGTGTCCATTAATGTTATAATACACTAATACATTCTGCTTAGCTGTGTGGGAACATTCAAGAAATGTAACAATTCAATTGTTGGCTTTTACAAGAAAAAAAAATGACATTTGCCACACATATATTGACCGTGTGTGTGGTAACAGCCCTTTCAAACATTTGGGATTTTGATAGATTACATAATACAAATGATTATCATTTAACTGCATTCATGTATTATCCAGTTATCACACTGTGAGACAGGTCATCAAGTATAAACGTGTTAAACCTTTTGAACTTTAATAGAGACTATCTAATCTTTGTTGTCTGTTTTTTTTTTACAGTTAAAAATTGACCTTGTTTTTCCACCATAAGAATGCTGTGATAAAGTTATCTAGAAATATTGTAGACTGGGTCATATGAATGGATTGGATCCACTGGAAAAATGCTGCATTCACTGATGCAGTAGACTTCCAGTATGCATCTGGTTCATAGGGATGGGACAGAAATAGCGTCCTACTCACATAAGTCAATATGTACATGGCAGAGGCCTACTGTCGCCTCCACAGGAACCAGGGATGAACCAGGATATTACAGATTATTCATTACTCAGAATATATATTGCATCTTGAATACTAAATACATATATTATAAATGGATATATTGTTATGTTACACAACCTTAAAAACCCTATAGCTAACCATACACTATAAGATAAATTGTTCCAATCTAAAGATTTTCAAGAGTGGGCAAAACCATGTAGAATTGCAGGGGAGGTAAATTTCATTAGTTGCAATCAGTATTACAGGTGAGAGATGATGTTTCCAGCACAAGTGTAATAACAGTGTAACAGTAACGCTGGTCAGTATCTGTGTGCAACATGCAACAATAAAGTATTCTCCCTGCATGCAAACACTGACATTCATTTTACCTCCCCTGCAGTTCAACATGGTTTTACCCATTCTTGAAAAATCTTTCGATTGGAACAATTTATCTTGTAGTGTATGGCCAGCTTAACTCCTTATTCCTGATTTCCTCAATCTGCGACTAAATCCAGTAAATTCCTTGATGAAATTGGATAACTTTTATTGTCAATATTTTTTTTTATTATATTTGGCAGAAATGGCAAAACTTGGTTTTGAGCTGATGCTGTGTAATTCTGATGACGTGAACCTCATAAAGGTAAATATTTAACATTTCCCTCCAAACACAAATTTAAAGAAAAAAACAATTACATTTTATTTGAAAAGTTAGTATTTTTTGTTAGCTCTTTTATTATAATCTGTACTATAAAAGTTTTGAATCCTTTAGTATAACATGTCTACTTTGTCAATGTTCCTTTCTTCACTCGAGTACTCCAGAACAGCCTTAATGAATGATTATATGCTGTTCTGGAGTAAAGTTTCCTCAAGGTTGGTGTCACCCAGCCATATGCAGGTGACTGTGGCTGATTTCCATTATTCTTATGTTTATAAAAGTAGTTCTATTTAATTAGCTCTTTATCTATATTCAGATAAATAGGACTTGATTCAGACCTCTGATGCTGTTGCAGTCTGAAATCCCTGCTGTCAGAAAGTCTTTCAGCACAGAATTCTGGACCTTGAGTATCCAGGTCCGTGCAAAAAGTCTGATGCATGAGATGCTACAAAATGTGTATGTCCACAGTTGCTGAGTCTGAATCCCGTCTATAACAATTAACAGCATTATCCATAATAATAATGATGTTTAATGATGCTGTCACTTCAAATTTTGTGTGCCACATGCAGATTGTCTGAGCTGAATATTGTAACTTGCAACACAATACTGGGTACACAGAGCTGTTTCACACAGTCTGTGGTTATTTAACTTACTATACATAAATGAACTCCTAAGTCTGATCAACAATGTCCCAATGTCTGCAGAAAGACTTCCGTGTGGGCTGACACATGATCCTCAGAGCAATGGTTAGCATAGTTCAGTTCAGAACCAACTTGTGGATGAGTATATAACTGTAGCACATTATTGCAGCAAAGGTTTCTGGGATAGCTTGTAGACAATAAGCAAGACCGTGTGTGTATAGGGACGTAGGGCAGTTGGAGATCATTACTGCAATCTTTCACACCAGCTGATGTCTGCTACACAATCATTAAAAAAAGCCTACCGACCAGGCCACTCGAGAGATCAATACATATCTTTATAATATCTTTACAGATGTATATGCTTATGATATTATTGCAGTTTATATGTTATATTTAACATACTATTACTATTTAAAGTCTTAATTATCTGAAGATAAATTTGTCCTCTTTCTCCAATATGGCTTCATAAGTAATCTATTTAATTTCTGTCTATTATGATTTAACTTGTTTTATTTGATGTGTAATTAAAATTCAATCAATTTTTTCATTTCGTATAGTTTCAGTAATATTGCTATCAATATTGAGTGTGCACAAATATCATCTAAAGTATATCTTGGGATAACCTGACATCCAAACTCAATTTGTGCTGCCCTTTGTTGGTTATACAATCAGCGCTGCTTAAGGGGATATAACTTTTCCAATTTCTTTCTAGAGATGCCCAATATACCTCCCATAAATATTAGAGGTATATTGGGCAAAAAAACATCTGGCTAATCCAATCGTACCCTAAACATATTCTTTTCCAGTAATAAAGGAATCATTTGGTGTATACCAACCATTCCATTCTGTTTAATACATCGCTTTTGCTTAAAGTAAACACTGTATTTCCATCAATATTTTTATAGATTTATGATTTATTTCCCTCAGGGACAAGTCAGCCCGAGCAGACAGCTCTCGTTTATGGGACATTTATTGGATATTATACCAAGTGCTGGCAGTTCAGAGATGGAGACCTCCTCCCAGGGGTACGTAAACCAAATGGAGATGTTTAACTCCCGCTGTTTTATTGAACGCACAATATTTCATTTTTATCAGCCCATCAATAAGGAAATGTGATCCCGTCCTTGTCTGCTGTAAGATGAGAGCGTGTCAGTAAAGCTGAGGTTTTATTATTGCTTATGTTTGCTGCTGTCTATTTTTTTAGTCTCTTCTTATTGCTATTCTTATTTCATTATTGAAGTACTTGATATTTCACTTATTCAAATGCGGTTTGTGTCTTTCATATTGCATTATATGTATTTGTACTTTGCTTGGTGTTTAATATCTCTCATCTCACTGTATGAGAATAATGTTAATATTTATGTCCTGAGGGACTTCAGTTGCTCAGTTGTATTTTCTTATATCTAAATAGATTCATTCATGTCTGTCATCTAGAGATCTGTTATTCAGTATTTGGGGCCGTACGCTGATTAAAATCTCAAAAACTAAAAGGTTTAGAGGTACATTGCTTGGAGCTTGGAGCTTCATTAGCTCCAAGATTATAACACATACTCCCGTGTGTAAGAGAAGGACGCTAGCCTGGCAAATTTTCCACACTGTCATCCAGCAAAATGGCGAAGTTGCAGAAGTCTGTAAAGCTCATAAGGGCTGCATATGTCACTTACTTACAAGTGCTTCATCTCTGGAACACTAAAGGTGGCCATCCATGGGCCGATTTGTACCCTAAACCCATGCCAAAAAACCTAAACAAGCGACATCATTGATAGATCGCTTGGTTCAGCATCTCCATCTTGTACGGAGAGACGCTGTATATATGTGACGGCGCCACGCACCTACAGCTTCTCTCTGTACAAGACGGAGACGCCGGACCATCACAAGAAGGTGCTGGGCACAGCTACACATACACAAACACATTATACACATCTCGGCCATAAATTATCTGCAATGTCACATTCACTTGTGGTTATATACTTCTACCACTAGATGTCAGTGCTGTTACAGTTATTAAAATAACATAAAATAACATATACTCCTATAGAAATGCAGTACATACATTCTTAAAGGAGCAGTCCCACTGGTATGTATTCTGCTGTGGGATTAACCTGCAGTGTGACACTTAGATTTCCTGGTACTCTCTCCTGAGTTCTGCACCTTAGATATGTTCTTGGACAAGTAATTTCCTTTTCTGTCTGTATACTGGAATTTGTACAGTATATCATGAGCTTAATGGTTAGATATTGATATATTGGACCGGAACCTGCAATTCGAGCAAAAGTCTGTTCGCACAGAGAAGACTGCAGTCATGCTGGAGAGGGGAGTGAACTCCCCTGTCAGTCACCTCCATGGTGAGGAAAATATACCCCTACCATAACTCATTCTTGTGCTTCAGCGGTCCCCACAACTTACCCCAGCTCACCCATCTAGTGTAATTTAGGTGGGCGGTGGAGAAAGAACGTTCCTCCCACAAACAATTGGTCTGCACATACGTAGGTTCTTGCTAACTTTTTTTAAATTAATTGTTCTGTTATTTCAGCTGCAGCTCTGCCACATACGCGTGTGAGAATGAGGAGCTTCTGAAAGAGCTGTTCTCTAGCTCTCACTTCCAGGCGACGCTCACTCCTGAGTGCAACCCCTGGCCTGTGGACCTGAAGCCTAACTTACTCACAGAGGAGCAGCAGAAGAGGTATTTTCCACTATGGAAGGTTTTGGGTTTAGTGGGTTTTTTCTATTTGAAAGTAATTTTAGTTGATATGAGCCTGTTACATCACAGCTGGGTGTGATTGACCAGACCAGTGTCTTTAGAGTACTAAGCCAACACAGTATATTCATCATCATCTAACTACTGGGAAATTTTATAGACCAATTACAAAACTTTGTAATTGATGACAGCAGCCATGACTACTGTGTCACCATGAGACATGGCAGAGTGGTGGTTAATAGCGAGCATGTATGCCCCGGGAAGGGGTTGATATTTCATTCTGTGTTTTTATCTACATTTATTATTATTATTAATCATGATGGTTTATTTTATGTGTCTTCTGTTTGATGCCTTCTTACTGCAGTGTTGTATCACTGTAAATTCCTGTATTTTTAGTTTTTTTCTGGTTTCTTAGGACGCTTCCATCAGAGAAAGATCCTGTAATTACTGACCATTTAGAGGAATTGCAGAAAATCTCAACAGACCTTCAAAACCTTAAATTGGAGGTATGTACATTGGGCATATGTACATGGGTCAGAGGCAGGGGAGTATGGTGGTTTCTGGATCCTAGTCAGTGGAGCAGATTATGTGGCTCCAAAACTAAAACTTCCAGGTCTCCATACATGAATTTATCTGACTACATGCCGGCACCATTGTTTATATAAAGCAGTCCTTTTTATAACATGTTCCTCTTCCTCCTCTTCCTATACATGTCCTGTTTCATAATCATCCCTGTCTCGTCGTTCTGCTATGATGAGATTATAAAATTTAATAAACATTTTTTGTGTGTGACGCCATCTGTCATTTCTTTGCAGTGCACATTTCTCTGTGAATCAGTTCCCTTAGAGGACACTATTACACAGTCGTTGAGATTGGCGCTGACTGATTTCCACCAACTCGTCGCCACTTTCACTCAGGTGTATGAGAATGAATTTCAGGAACACTGCGGTCACCTAGCTCCACAAATAAGCCCCACAGGACCTCTCTTCCAAAATGTCCATCAGATGCTGGCGATCTGCATCAAGGTACAGACTTGTATAGTTTCTTTATTTTGTGGCTGTTAATTGGACTTTCTGCAATGTGCATCTCTGCTTTCTGCTCCCCATGTCTCTGCATAGAAACTGGAAGCTGTTGCACAGTTTATAGAAACCTCAAATATTATACAAGAGGTGGTGAGGAAAAGACAGCAGTCTAAGGAGTCCTGGGGAAGCGGGAGCGTAGCCACTCTGTGTAAGTAACCATTCCATTTCCTTGGCTCATTTTGCTGGCTTGTAAATTTTTGGTAAGATCTAAATGGCTTGATGATAAATGTTCTTTATATCTTGTAATGTTATGGTGTCTTAATTCTCTTTAATTGTTCTTTTAGGTGAAAAAATCCAAGAACTAAAGCTAAACTATGAGGATTTCCAGAGCTCTTGGCAGGAGTAAGGTGTCATGTGACTTTCTTTCTGACATCATGGTCTAACATTCAGACACTCAATGGACTTCATCCTACAGGCAGAAAACTTTGCATATATTACTACTTTTTTAATTGGATTTCTTTGACTTAATCTAAAATATTTGCAACATTGTAGTAAAAACAAAAAACTTGTATAGTGTGAGCATAATGGATATCTGATAGGACTTTTTGTGGTTTAACTTGGAAATAGAACATTTTTAATCCTAAAAAAAAGTTTCCTATTAAACTATTTATTTTGTGTTTTCCAACTTGTCTCTATAAGTGCCATTATAGAGGAAACTATAATAAGGAGGAGCGCTTGGATAGACAAAAAGGTAACAATTTATTAGCACAATAAATAACACTGCTAAAATCACAAGTAATTACATACTATACTTATAGGTATAAAAGATAAGGGCTAGAACAAGTCCACTATCGTAGTGATAATGGTTCCTTTGGAAATAATTATTGGCTGTTTAGGGTATGATGGTAGTGTCCCATATATCTTTGGCGGCCGCCTTAGATTGAAATAACCGTGAACAGCACAAGAAAAAATATATAGTGCACACGTTCCTCAATAGTAGGTATCAGCTCGTGGAGTGTATTAGTCACCCAGCGGAGCGCTTTTGGGCATATAATGACCACGTAGTTGTTTGAAAGGGAGCAGATGTCAATATGAAACTCACAGTTACTGTAGAGAGCTTATAGGCATCTCGGACTCTGCCGTTATGGACTCTGTATCAGCCGATTCCTCCGGGTGGAAGGTGAGCCGTACACGCCTTCTCTCCGTTCCGAGGTTCTAGCCCTTATCTTTTATACCTATAAGTATAGTATGTAATTACTTGTGATTTTAGCAGTGTTATTTATTGTGCTAATAAATTGTTACCTTTTTGTCTATCCAAGCGTTCCTCCTTATTATAGTTACTTCTTTTGTTTGCCTGGGATTGTGGGTCATATCCCTTATTAGTGAGCTGCTGGGTGACAAAACTATCAGTGTAGATAGACCACAGTAACCACTAGAAGTCTTTTAAAATAATTTTTCATTATAGAGGAGTTGTCATAAACCTCTTCATGTGTAGAACTCTCAAAACATCTGTAACAGGTCATCTTTTATGTCCACACACTGGCAGATGATCGTTTGTAATGTTCTGCTGATCTGCCAGATACTTTGTGTACAGCTAGCTTAACAGACATGAGAGGAAATTATAGATCTTATTGGATGGATGAAGAGTCTAATATAGTTTCCAATGTTTTCATTTTGCAGTTTTAGTTGCAGTTGGTTTTGTATCTTCCTGAATTTTTTTTAAAGGAAATAAAGTAAAAATTATACAAAGTACATTCACATATCCCAAAGGTCACAACCTAATGCTGAATTTCCATTTTCTATTGTATATATGTATATTTGTAATGTAATATAATGTTACTGGTCTGTGTGAATCTGTCAAAGACTTTGTCTTATAAACACAAAATAATATGCTAAATCATGACATAATTTAACAGAATGAACATATGAGATTTATAGACTTATATAATGGAGATAGCTACAATTGCAATTAATTATATTCCCACTTTAACAAGGGAAAATACTACTGGAGACCTGCCACAGAGCTGTTTCTTGAAGTGATGTGTGTGCCCCAGGAAATGATCATGTTATTCTAGCAGGGGACATGCCCTTTAATACAATAATAAGGGGAAGATAGTTGTAACGATTATTTAGCACTAGACAGTGGGTGTGGGTGTGAAGCAGCCTGTGTGTTCGATGTATATATTATAACTTAATATTGTACTGCAGTGTTATATCTCTTACTGAAGGCTGACAAGGATGTTTATTCTCCAATAGAATGTGTGACCTGTAGTTATAAGGTCCCTTTAAAGGGATATGTTGAAACTTCACAATTGCCTCCACAAGCCCTGCCCCTTTTAAATCAGGGCAGTCCTTTCTAAATCAGGATGTGATGTGATCCAATTATGTACAATGGGAGACTGCCTGTGTCAAAGTTCTGCCCAGCATACACCAACCAGAGATCCAATTGGGAACCCAACCTGCTAGTATGTGTTATGGGATTCAGTGTTCCACTCAGAAGTTTTCTTCCAAATCCAGCATTCAAAATAAGCCCCGCCCCTTTTCAGACATACTGGGGTCATTATGTGGTCTAAATGATTTTCATTTGTCAATATTAAATAAACTATGTCAATAGAGCAGCTTTACATTGAGAGCTGTGGAAGAAATTCACCTACAAACAAACTTCGTCTACACAGCCCAGCTTACCCGCCTGAAGGAGCTCAGTCCATACATCGCAGTGTCTGTTCCTGTTTGCCCAGGCCCATTACATCATCAGGCAGAGGTGGGGACTCCTAATATAAGGAAGTATTGCGCTGTGATTGATCTTATGAGATGTTTTGACTTTGTCACATTAAATTTATTTTATGCCTTACATGTGTCTTATCATGTTTGAGGGTTATGTCAGCTTAAAGACCACAAAAAAATGCCTCTATATTGGACTTGGACTTTTATTTATTTATTGAATTTTTAGTATTTGGACTTTTTTTATCTTTTTATTGGGATTTGCGGCTTGTATTTGCATATTGTTGATCTGTTGATTTCTGTTAATGTTGGTTATCGCATACATCCAGCGCTACACAGATTCAACATATTTTTTTGTCATTTGATACTATATTTTAAGGTAGTAGATCCTTATAGGTGCAAATCAGAGTAGGTGCAGGAAAGATCCATTTCTTTGTTTTTCTGAAGAAATATGCTCAAACTTTACTGTTACATTATGTGAACCTGAACCAAAGTTCACACACACACACAGAGGTATTTTTCATCAAGGTGGTCACATAATAACAGACAACAAGCTATATATATAGATGTATATAGGCCCTGATGAAAGTTTAATAAAAACTGAAACGTCGGCAAGATCGAAGGCTAGATCTATTTTTCATTTTACAAAAATCCTGTGAGTGCCGTCAATAGTTGGTGTTTATATATATATATTTACATATATATATGTTTCAAGCAAAAGGAGAAAGGGGGCGTTTCATGGTGTAATATGTTTTATTCACATTAAGAACAGGGGCAAACGCAGGATTTTGGAAGGGGGGTTTCCAAATGTCTATGTATCGGTATTGTAGGTTTCTTCACAGTATATGAATATACCCTATAGTCAGTAAACAGTATTAACAAGGGAGAGAAAATGGAAGAAAGAGGGGAGAAAAAAGAAAGATTGGAAGAGTGGGGGGGAGTAGAAAAGGGGACAATGGCCTTTTTAAAAAAGGGGCAATATGGGGGGGGGTCCAAATGCTTGTAATGCTAGGGTATACTAGAGCTGTGGAGATGGTGCATTATATAAAGTACATTTTTGGGATATTAGGTGCCAGGTAATATATATGTTTATATTTGGGTATTCAGTACATGTTGTACCATCTCCAGATCCCTAATTTGCCCCACATATATTACAGTATGTGCTATTCCTTTTTCCCATATATAGTTAATATGTACTTTATATAGTATGCCATTCCCACACATATAATAATAATATAGGGGTCAGTAGTAGATACATTGTATAAAGAACATATTGGGTATATTAGTGATCTGTGAAGGAATTTATTATAATATATAATAATATAGGGGTCTGGGAATAGAACACTATATACTGTATACTGTGTGCCATTCATACATTCTAATATACCACACATACATTACAAAAAGCCATCTAAGACCTCTAATTTGCTTTATACAGTGTGACATCTCCAGATCATTGATCATACATCCACATGTAATACAGCTGCATTGAGGAGTGTTTCTGAAGCTGATGGAAGCCTCCCTGCCACTGATAGGAGTAGTAACTACTGAATGAGTTCAGAGAACACAGAGAGAAACTGCTCCATCTCCATGGACTGGAGCCAGGCGCCCCAGGGTCTCAGTCTTGGTGAAGTCATCCATAGAGCGATCAAATTCTATTCTACGAAACAATCAGAAATGGTCAGAGGCAAAGTAGATCTTCAATAACCGCAACTATCACTCGTGTTGCTTTCCCCAAAAGCATAAAACGGGATCCTGGAGGTAGGGAAAGGAGCCAAAACTTGGCATGTACAGGGATTAGATTGTAACTGGAAATATAAATGGAGGTGTAGTACATAAGGAAAATAATTGATTTCTTTCCTTTGCTCCTGGTTATTGATGATTCATTATCAGTAGGTCTGGTGGTGATTCCCCTGGTATGTTGTAATTTCTGGGCGTTCTGCTATTTGTCACATAGGGGCCGATTCAATCCCCTTCGCGCCTAGTTTTTCTGCCTTACGCTGTTTGNGAAAGGCAGGAAAACTTGCGTTTTTTATTCGCGGCTCATTGAGCTGCGTATAAAAAGACGCGAGCTTTCAGTAATAGATGGGAAAAAGCGCACTTCGCGTTTTTCCTGTCTTCGCGTGGGATTGAATCGGCCCCTCAGAGCTGTGATTAATTGTTGTTGTCCTGCTAATGATTTTGCAACAAATGTACCACAATTACCCAAAGATAAAGATACAAGCTGCGGCCTTTATAACAAAAAGTAAAAGGTGTTGACATGTACATTAAAACCTACTTTGAAACTATATTAACATTTGGCAGTACCACTGTGATAGGTACACAAGACATTTTATTCCCATTCATGATTTCTTCATTAAGAGAGCTTTTTGTGTTTCAGCCAGAGGATTCACGCATCATTAGCAAGTCAATAATAATGGGGCAACGCTTTATTTTGGCTCAATAAGTGTTTATGATGTTGTGGTGACTCTGGGTAAATGTACAGCTAATTCAGATGAACTGGATGCTAACCAGAATCTTATCATACACACATACACAAAATAACCTTGATTGAAAATAAGAGTAAATAAGACCAAAGTTACATGTGGGCAAAATCATTTTATATTGCAGAGAAGATAAATAAAAAGAATCAGTTTGCAAACAGTTGAGAGATGCTGTTTTTTGGCTCGTGTCTAAGGACAAGATTTACTAAACTATGGGAAAGGTAATGTGGGGATTTAGTTTAGTAAATCTAGCCCCCCCATACTTCTACATGAGGAGAGGTAATAATATGAGGCATTACTATACTGATGTAGACTTCCCACCTATCTCATTCAATGCTAAACATGTGCTGTGTTTCGTACCACCGTCTTCCCCTGGGGCTACCTATACAAGGGCTCCTGTAATTATTGCATTTGATCTTGACAATAAACTCTGGCCAAGT
Organism: Platyplectrum ornatum; assembly: GCA_016617825.1. Lineage (NCBI taxonomy): Eukaryota > Metazoa > Chordata > Amphibia > Anura > Limnodynastidae > Platyplectrum > Platyplectrum ornatum. Next base: position 58,431 of record JABWIB010000831.1, on the reverse strand, counting down.
GTGAAATCACTATGGTAAACTTGTTTATGTAGAAGAATAGTGCTCTCTGACAATCTTTTGGGAATAAATTAAAGAGGAATCCATGTCAATGTGCTTTCAATGCTGTTCCCATTTTCACCAGGTTATCAGGTGGGGCAGGGGCAGGTAGCCATTGCTATCTCTAGACTCTAGTAACGTAAAGAGCAAAGGTTCAATGGGGTCAATACTACCGTGTTTCCCCGATAATTAGACCTATCCCGAAATTAAGCCCTACCCCTAATTATAAGAATAGGGCTAAAATAAGCCCTACCCCGAAAATAAGCCCTACAAAACAAATCACTTCCCCCCGCGACCTACTACNACCGCATCACTCCCGCACCAAACCCCCCCCCCCGCGACCTACTCCAACCGCACCACCCTCCAAACCCCCCGCNACCTTCCACTTACCTACTGTATCGTAGTACGGCATCTCGTACCTGCAGCGCGCACCGTCCCGTCTGTATCTATTCCACGCCGTGTCTGTGAATGACGCTGACGTGCGTGGCAGCGTCATTCATAGACACAGAGGGGAGCAGACACACAGCAGAGCCGCGAAGGTGAAGCCCAGCAGAATGGTAAGTTGCAGGATGGGGGGGCNGGGGGGATGGGTACATAGAAGGAGGAAGAAGGGGGGGTTAAATAAGCCCTACCCTGAAAATAAGCCCTATAGTGATTTTTAGCCCCCAAAAAATAATAAGACAGTGTCTTATTATCGGGGAAACACGGTATAAGGGGTGGCCTTAGAGTCACATGCTAACCAGATAATGGTTAGTGGGGAATGGACCCTTCCCAAATAGACTTCTTTAGCAGATCATCACAAAGCCTGGATGAAGACAGATTTAGTTTGCCATTGGTGATTTCGATCTCTGAAAAGACTTAATTTAAGCAAATATGAATTGTAGTGCTGCATTGAAAGTCTTTTGTGATTTTAAAACATCTTACTGATGTATGCAGGGGAGGGTAATAATAAGGCTGTGAGGAGAGATGGGATTAGGCAGCCAGGGGGTTTGGATTAAGCAGGTAGTGGAGAGTTAGAGAAAGAATTTAGAAACCTCACCTGTCGGTGATGCGAGACTCGTCAAACTCCCACTATTGTGGAGCCCTCTATCAGCACTGCTTACCTGTCACTGTGCCGAAGTCTGCAACAGCCGCTGTTCGCAGCAGCAAACCACATCCCATTATATGCACTCCTTATCTATCTTCTCAAATCTCTTATTATTACCACTAACTTTTTTAATAAATGTGACGGTACGGATAGACTTGTCTACTTCACATCTATTTCTCTATACCAAATGTATAATTGTGTAAATATTTAGTCATCATTGTACAATTATATGCTAAACTGCCTGAATAGTGAGGTGGCAGCTTATTACAGATAATAGTGAGATTCTTTTGTAGGTTTATATTTAAAGGAATTGTTCTATAGGCAACCATGGCAACCAGATTCGAGTTCACATTCTCCAGTGTGTAAAATGAAACTGAAAGCATGAATCTGATTGGTTGCCATGGGCAACATCTCCACTTTCCAATCTCACTGCAAACTTGCGGCTTAGTAAATATACCCCATACTCTCTATGGGTCAGATGCACATTGTCGTATGACCTGCTTTCCCATGCATGTACATGGCATAGTTTCAGGATGCATTGCAATCTATCCTGGATTACAGGATGGAATCCTTTATGTTGTCAGGAGGGTGTTCAGCTTGTATAAGTTTTTCCGTACGATTATCCTTTGTGTAGATTAGATCTATGTTACTTTGGACAGTGGTGTAAAGGTTAGGGTAGCTTCCTGGGTTCATATGTCCTGTGCATGTAAGACAGTCCTGATTTAAGTGGCTGTCCCGCTTACCGTATATTTTGTCCTGAAGGGGATAAGGGAACCAAACTGCTTTTTTCTATTTTGTTTTTATGTATTTTGTTTTACACAGGTTGAAAAGTCTTGAGTGAAGCTGGTGATTATTGAACTGTATTTTTGGTTGCGCCAATGTTGTCTGGTGTGGTTATCACAAGACATACAGAGACATTTCTCCGAACTTGCTTGACCATATGCTTCATATAAGCATTGTATGGTTATTATTTAATATCTACTGTGAGAATTTGTACTTATTCATTGTCCTATGTAGATCAGCTTAAGACCTCTAGCATTAATATACCTTAAATGCAGCAGCAGGAGTTACACTGGGTAAGGAATAATATAAAGTATATTGGACTGCCTAACTTTATGTGTGACACGTAACTTTATGTGTGACCTCTCCCTGTGACATCAGTGCTCTGTAACCCAGATATACAGCTCTGCACAGTTTAAATATAGATTCCATATAAAAGTATTAATATACCTGCAATATACTGCAATCTGCTCTCTGAGATGGACTGTCTTTAGTTCTGAGGGTAAAAGGAAATATACTCACTTATAGATCTTTGTCTTTGTAAATCATAAAATAAACTGTTTTATACATCACAAGATGGTTGGCCTTCAGTTTTAGTCTTTGTTTCTTGTAAATGGGAGTATTTTTCATTTCGATGACAGACACGACGTCTTTCTCTGTGATGAAATGAAACTGTAACACAAACCAGGAAGTAAATGCTATTTACTGAATGGCTCATTGCTAGTGAAACTGTATAAGCAGTGAGTGTGGGTGTGCTTGCAGAGGGAAACCGGCTCTCCTATAGGCTCTGCCCTGTATACTTTGCAGTTATGTGGGGTGGAGTAATCTGTATTAGTTTCCAAGCTGCTACTTTATAAGCCTGTCCGAACATGTTCCAGAAAAACATCTCTTATAGGAGCAAAGCTGACAGCATCTGCAGGAATTATCTATCAGGTACTATACTGACTTCTAGCATAAACGTACTGCTCTTTGCAATGTAAATGCTGATGATTTTGTTCTGGCTCTGATGACTTTAAAGTATATGACCAAAAGTCTATACTTTTCTATATGTTAATCACAAATGGATAAAGTATACATCTATTTCCCAGATGCCACCAGTTCTAATGACACCTAACTTGTTACATTACTGCAGACTTGCATTTGTTATTATCTGTGTGGTTACTGTAACTATATGCCACCTTATACCTGATGTAACGCTGATATTGTATTGGAATATGTATGCCTCCTTATTCCCTTCTTTCTGTAAAAATGTCAATAAAAAATAAAACAATAATCTTCTGCGCAATAGATATTGTTTAGAAAACGTATGTGTTCCAATAACGTATATATTATTGTCAGACCTTTAAATCTCATAAAATGTTTCACTGCAGATCACGGTTATGGGGAGTCCGGTGAAAACTTTTATTTTCTTGGATCTTGAAGCCACAGGTCTAAGCCCAACCAATCCTAAAATAACAGAGCTATCTATGGTGGCGGTCCACGTGTCCTCTATTCAGGGCCCCGTGTATAATGATTTGGGAGAGCTGCAGTTACCCAGAGTACTGGACAAGCTTTCTCTGTGCGTGGACCCAGTGAAGAACATTTCTGATCACGCTTCAGAAATCACCCATCTCAGCAGGAGAATTCTGAACAAATGTGAGAAGCAAAGATTCAACACAACTCTGGTAAATGCCATTGTCGAGTTTATGAACCGCCAGGCTCAGCCCGTCTGCCTGGTTGCCCACAATGGATTTTTATATGATTTTGCCCTCCTGAAAACAGAAATGCGTAAAGTTGGCTGTGATTTCCAAAGCCACCTGCTCTGCCTAGATACCCTCCAATCCTTGAGAGACCTGGACAATGGCCGGCCAAATCAAGTGAGGGTCAAAGGACAGTACTCCCTTCCAGAACTGTATCGCCGTTATTTTCACAAGGAGCCAGACTTTTCTCACTACGCAGAAGGTGATGTCCTGACCCTCATTCGGGTCTTCATGTACAGAGCAGACCAGCTACTGAGAGAGGCAAGCTACAAGACCTGGGGAGAAATCAGACCAATGTATATGTAGCCTACTCTGCAAATCGTCTAAAAGTGTGTGTTTTATCCTATATACAGTTATATCAACTATCAACACAGTCTAAATGTACACGTCCAGTCTTTATTACTTCCTTATTGTATAACTAATACCTATGTTATGTCTACTTTATTATTGTGCATTAAATACAACTTGGTATCTCTACATTGTCAATGTGTTTGTTACAGTGGTTTACACAGGGTATCATAGGCTACTGCATTACTTGTGTCCAAGAGGTGTTGTCTACAGTCATTCTGCTTGTGCTACATTTCTATTGTACTTAGACAAGAGAGTCCTTTACATATATGTTGCCATTTGTCACACATCACAGATCAGTTCTGGCNGTTTCTCCAGAAGGACATAAATACATTAGAGACTGGGCAAAGAAGAGCAGCTATAATGGTGCATGTCCTGTGTCTCACAACATAAAATCAAGACTAGATGAACTAAACATGCATAGTTTGGAGCAGATAATGTTCAAGGGGGATGAGAGATTTCAAAGGGTGTTAACAGAAGGGGTCATTTGCAAAAGAAGAGATACATTAAATGCAAGGGCATGCATATATATATATATATATATAGTGGAATAGTGTATGTTTCTTGTATTATTATATGGGGACAGGATTGATGCATTTTTACTCATGGGCCTAAATTTACTAAGCAGGGAGATTACAAACTGGGCATGTTGCCCATAACAACCAATCAGATTGAAGCTCATATTCTCCAGTATGTACCGTGTTTGTCCCCGCNAATAAGACACTGTCTTATTTTTTTTTATGACCAAAAAACANCATAGGGCTTATTTTCTGGGGTAGGGCTTATTTTATTGGACACAGACGGACTAAGGGTATTGTTTTATTGTACTGCTAGTGCTATTCTTGTACCATAATGGGTATTGTGATAATCTATTACATTGCAGGATATGATTAGCATTCCACACATTAATATGTGTTTCATCATCTATCATTGCATAATGATATGACAGAATGGCTAACACTGAACTGAAGTCAGTGTGTGAAATGAAGATGCCCATAGTAAGAAAACCATGAAATTATAGTTTAGTTATAATTAGAGCGGTAGGAAAATTAGTGCAATGTCTTGTGACCATGCACATATTTTAGCCACTTATTTAACTCAATGATATCCATTAAGCCACATCAACCAATCAAACGCTTTCACTGAGCAGTATAGGAGAGAGAAAAGCATGTTGAATTGTGATTGGCCTCTGAACATTTTAGGGACCATAAAGTATTTAGGTATCTGGATATATTGTGCTAGAAAATAATGCCTACGCTATTTTCCACTATGTGAATCATTCTTTATTATTATCTATCTAATGTAAGCCATTTATTTTACAGAACAATTCTTTAAAAAAAATGTTTTTAATATTTTGATCTTTTTTACCATTGTTGTCTAATATCAGCTACCGAATCATTCAAATTACCTGTCAAAGATTATGTATGCCCACCTTATCCTGCCTAAACTGCTCTGATCATGGCGTGGACTCAAGAAGGTGTCCTGTGCTATCTAATAACAGGATGTTAGCACTAGAAACTGTAAGTCCTGATACAGTCAAGGTGGGACCACTATTGTGTGAACTTCTTGCTCTAGAACCCCAACATAGCTTGGGCTTATTTTTCTAGCACATCTCAGAGATTCTCTGTTAGATGGGGAGTTGGAAGGATAAGCCAACATGCTCCTCAAAAAAACCCTGGCCAATTTATGTTTTGTTGAAGAAGTGTAAATTTAAAATAATTTTTTAAGAAATATGTTTTTGTCACCTCATAAAGTCGCCTCCTCAAAGCACCTTTTAGGTAAGAAATACAACAACCATAGAATAGTATCCTAATNAAGTGATAAATACCTGTGTAAGTGTGCGCTAGTTATTTTGGTTGTTCATACTTTTCACCATTGTATCTGCAAGAAAAAACTAGACAGAACTGAAATGTATTATGTCCAAAAAAAATTCATACCATAAAATGTATGCACTAGAAAAAAACAACTTATCTGCATGGAGAACTTATCTGAACTGGTTACTTGGACATTTGTCCAACAAGATCATTTCTATCAAACTGAGGCGAGTTACTTCTCTGGAGTCAGAAACTCCAAATCCAACGCATTTCACCCAATGTAATAATGCTTTTAATTCTTTTAGTTGATTTTATTCAGTAACTGTATGTTTTTAGGTTTCCTGTAGATTAAATGCTCTAACCTTTTATACTAAACATTTATTTAGTAAACTTTTATATTATTTATTTTGTATTTAAAGTTGATATGCATCTTGTGTGTAGGGGGNTTTCTTTAGTATATACCTAATTATCACTTATTAGAAAATAATACATTTATTTTTTTAAAAAAAATTTTTACTACAGTATATATAAATATTTTACACTTGCAGCTATTTCCTTTAGTATAATTCAAGTATGACAGGGGGACAGAAGGTTGTGAAGTGCCAGCCCCCTGGACCAAGACATGACCTGTGGCTGGTGCAAATGTGATTATTTTCATCTGTGTTTGGCTCTGAATCAGATGCACTCAGGGCTGGAAGTGGGGGGTGTATATGGGGGTATGCAATACCGGCACTTCTCCCACTGAAGTAATTGAAATACTACAAATCTCCATTGACTTCTATTATTTTCAGTGTTTTCATACCACCTCTTCTAAATTTCGACTTCGACCACTGCGTTGACTACAACCCTCCCATAACACACCCTTCAGAATGCAAGCCACCACAGTAGTCTTGTTTCTCTATAAGGTATAGTTACCNGCTTCTACATCACGCTGGTGTACACTCATCTAGCCTCATCCATTCNTAGTAACAATCGGAACTNAGGCAAGGATTTACATCAAATCACTACCTCAATCCAGGTCCTGGGTCCTTTGCAAACTCTCCCAGGAACCCGGGAGAATTGCCCAAAATTCATGAGTCTCCCTGAAATTCTGGGTG